>JAOXJP010231681.1:0-10592 GCA_025762735.1 Platanus orientalis | reverse complement strand
CTCTCTCTCTCTCTCTCTCTCTCTCTCTCTCTCTCTCTCTCTCTCTCTCTCTCTCTCTCTCTCTCTCTCTCTCATCTCTAATTTCTGTCATTAAGGCGCATGCAAAAGAAAGTGTGGCTATCGGAAGCAGCTGGAGTAGTGGGATCCTGGGCATCAGCGAGAGCAGTGGCTGAATGTAACGAAATGTCACGAAGCAGGTGTATAGTCTCCTCAATCGCATAAAACATGTCATCTGGAAGTGTAGAACCAACACCATGTTTGATGATAGGATCCAAAATCCGTAATGCAAGTAGATGGCATGGATCAGCTGACATCGAGGGTACACTAGTGTTTGAGGACTGACTAACATCATATGTGGATCAGAACTCAGGGTTCTGCACGTACGGGTGGGACACATGTGCATACCAATGCATGTACTCTAAGGTACACTCTTCAGGAAATGCAACTTCACTTGATCATGCCCTATTGCTGAGCACGTAATTATCCCAACTTTTCATATATTTCCAATGTACGGATACTCCACCCGATACTGATTGGGATGGGCACCGCGTAAACATTTTCGTAGGGACAATGGAGGGGAAGGAATGTACTGGATCTAACCGAACTGTCTCAGCACCCAATCCGAATGGTAAGACTCAACCAAATCAAGGTACTTTAGCATGTCATGATAGAATGCAATATCAATATATGGATATTGCGCTCAGAAGCTAGGGTCCTCGTATGGGGTTCAACACACCTCTAAAAACAAGTTCAAACGAACATCAATTAAGTAATCAGGGTAATAGTTAAATATATATAACTTAAGTAAACACCTACGTAACTGACATAAACAAATGTATGTTTAATGTAATACATCATTAACGCTTAATGCGTCAAGTGTCTCCCGCATAACTAGCACGTTATCTCTAAGTGGCCTAGTCTCCTTCCACGAATTTCGTCTATAAACCCGCAGCTCATTTCCAGTGTAAGATAGGTTGCAATTAAGTGTGAAGTGAGGAAAGCGCTCATAAATTCAACCCTTTAGCAGTGTGATGTACCTTGTCATCTGTTTCACACCCACCCAACTCGTCATTCCTAGCTAACAACAGAGATCGGTTAAGGTTGCAGCACCCCATGCATAGTCACGCACTTCTCACAAATTTTATAGTAGCCTCAGATACGTAATTGGCATCCACGTAGAAGACTTGTCAACGAATAGTGTATAGCCCAATAAAAATAACAAGAAAGCCTTGGTTGCACACTCAATCCAGACTGGATCAAATTCATCATTCACCTTCCAAAACAAAGTCCTTAGCCACTCCAATAGTACAGACATACCCCGAACGATTTGAAGCTCCTCATTCGCATGTTGGGGTGACACTCCTAGCTAGGTAGACATTAAGGTGACCACATCCCCCAATGATAGCTTCTCCTCAGAAAATGAGACAACCCAACCAACAATCAAAATCCTAAGTAGAGATGAAACGCCATCCAAGGTAATGGTCATCTCCCCGAACGGCATGTGGAAAGTATTAGTCTTTGGATATCATCTCTCCACAAACACTAACACCAGTACCTTGTTCACAAACTTGTACGATGTTCAGATCATGGGGCACAGGCCAGAAGAAGCGATCATTAATTGGAACATCTCGTTGGCAGGATTATTAGTCTCAAAACACCTACTCATTAATTTTTTAGGTGTGAGATAAGCATTTAAGCGGTTCCCGCTCCTGCAATCAAAACAAATAGTATTAATAACAGTAATAAATATAAACATTGAAAATTAATGACATTTAATAAAAATAATCAATTTGGAATGCATCTCGTCGCTAAATTGTCACAGCAACATGTGTACTGAAGCTTAATAACAAGGAAGGGTCTTCAGGAGCTCTAGGAACAAGAGCTTCATCAGCCACAGCCTCTTCGGCGTATAAATACACCTAGTTGTCATCTACTTGACGAGACACTGATGTTGCTTATGCTTTAGTGGACACTCTCGATCTTTAGGCGCCGCAATTTTGTTGGTCGATGCCGTCGGTGGTACACGAGAGGTGCAGAAAGTTTCAGCATCCATATCTGTTACAAACCAAATTAATCATCAGAAAAAGATAGAAAATGAATGACACATTTGGTTTTCATGTGCAAACCAAAAAGATTTTAAAAAACATAAAAGTTTTTTAAATATGGCAAATTTCCCTTTAAAATATTATTTTGGGCTATAAACTATGTTGAATACCTTGAACTCCACTGTAAATGGCTTTTTTAAGAAGAGGGGTTAATGTTCCGACCATCTCTTAGTTTCCCATGGGACATGGTCTTCTAACCAACCACTCTTTAGTTTACCAAAGAAACCACCAAAAAATGAAAGAGAGAGAAAAGAAAGATGAAAAGCATCACAAAATTATTATGGTTACTCCATAAAGATAGCTCTTTCAAATATAAAAATAAAAATAAAAATAAAATGAAGGAATGTATTCTTCGCATCCATTGGCAAAACATTTGTCAATGAGTGAGAACCTTGTTAATCAATGAGTATTAAGAGCATCGAAATCTACAACACTTAAATTCTTTTAACTCAATTTTCGACTGACCTCATTAGAGGGTAATAGCGCATGATACTGGTTTCATGGAATCACCTCCTGAAAGATTAAAATCAGTTTAGTTATTTTGCTCATCAGTTTTTTACGAAGTATAGAATATCTTTTACATTGAGTCCACAAAATGAATGTTTTGGATTGATAAAAACGTGTAGACATTTTATGGTAGGGGCAGCCAAACAAATGGTTGTGAGCATAGTTTGAGCTAATTTGTAAATCGGATTGTTTTTGTTCGAAAATTGTGTCAAAAACTTTTAAAAACATCTTATAGATAAAGTGGGTCATGGCCTTGTATGAAGTAGAATGACTAAACAGGACTTATGTAGCCGACCCCAAGTTGCTGGGATAAGGCTTTGTTTAATTGAATTGAAAAGTAGGATCCAATTCATCAGCAAAAATTAAGACAAAGTTTAACCCTAATAGTTTACTAAAAACAGTCCTAATACCCCACGTGATCAAACTGATTGTCATACGATTCGCTTTGAAACCAGACAGGTCAAAAAAATTTATCCGGTCTCACATTATTGTGTCAACACTCGAAAGGATTTGGTTCCCGGGTGGAATGATCCAACAGTCCGAGACAATCCAAGGTATCAGGGTTGAAATGGTTATCTGACTAAGGCCAACTTTGGTGCTTCATAAGATAACCATGCCTAAGCAAAACTCAAGGCCATCACCATATATGATGGTGGAAGTGTACTTATTATGTAGGACATCCATTACTAGCCATGTGCCATTCAATCATGAAAGAAACGGTAATTAAAAGGAGAATGATTGTATTAGCCAAATCTAACCTAATCTATAGTGCTGTTAGATTTATATGTAATTCAATGTCACACCGCGGGGATAGCTCAGTTGGGAGAGCGTCAGACTGAAGATCTGAAGGTCGCGTGTTCGATCCACGCTCACCGCAATCTATTTTTATTTAATTTTCTACTTCATCCAAACAGAAGCCGAATGACATGAAATAAATAATAGTGGCTAGCTAACCTGCTGTTGAATCCCAACCTAATGGCTTTTTATGAGAAAAATCAATTATGGTTAGACGATTTTTTTCTTATGATCTATGCATTACTTTTGGAGCATTTAAGAGATTTGTTAAACATTTTTTTTTTTTTCCTGTTGTTCAGATAAATACGGAGAAAATACATGGAGGCAATCATGTGGTAAAGATGATTGTTTGCCTACTTAATCTCTGAGGTAGGACCCATTATGTGAGACATATGGCAGAATTAAGGATACCCCATATCGTTCTACCCATTTTTCTGCACTTTAGACACAAGATCTTGGCCTCATAAATATAATAAATAAAACACCCTTCATTGCATATTATCATTTTTTTTCTATGGTACATCAATAAAACATATGAACAAAAACAACACTTGCTGTAATGTACTTTTAACTTACAATGCCAGTTTAACATAAGCCAAACAGGAGGAAATATAGAATCTACTGTGTGTGTGTGTGTGTGTGTGTCTGTGTTAGTGAATAAATGTTGTAATAGGAGCCACAACTACTTTATTTACAAAAGCACCCATGTCAGAAACAGCCTAGTATACCCTTTAATTAATGGTTATTAGACAAAGCAATGGAAATAGTTTTGGACAAAACCTCATTCCTTGCATGCATGAAAAATTCGGCAACGGCACACACACACCGTTGCCAGAGAAAATAAATTCAGCACATATTGGATCCAAATAAGAGCTGAGAAACCATCCCATGAAAAAACAAAAAACAAACAAATAAAAGAATGTGAACCCACCACCCCATGCTGTGGCCACTGACAGGAGACGGGTTTTATACAGCTGAAGCAAGGATGATTGGGACTAGAATCCAAGTCATTGGAATCTCAAATAAAGATAATACTTCATTGTTCACAAGGGAAGAAAGCAACACCAATGAAATGAAACTATGAAAGGAATCTAATGGGAACTTTTTCTAGGATAACAGTAATCTTGGCACAGATCCAGCTGCACCTTCTGCTACTGCCTTCAGCACAAATCAGATAGCAGAATTTATATCACAGTCTAAACGGGAACAATCTAAGAATTCAAGACATGTAGAAATAACTGAATATTGTACCAAACTGCAGTCGACAGTAAAACTGCATGATAAAAACTTTCTCAAAAAAATAACATAAAAGTCAAACAATAGATCCCATGTCTTATCTTTCACTCAATCTGTTCATCTCAAAACTATAACAAGAAAAAGAAATGAATCCAGGTTCCTGTCATCAGATATCAGAATGCCATTAAGCACAGTGAAAGCTACCTCTTTGCTTGGGCTTCCTGGACCATAGTTCCAAGGAAACTACGGTTTAGTAAGCCTAGTCATTCGGGGAATCAATAAAAGAAACAATTGGATGCAACACAAGAAGCAATTTGGGGAACAATCAGAGAAACAATTAAGAAATGAGCTTCCAATAAGTGAATCATTTTAGGGAATTGAGAAATTATAATACACCTTTATATAGTTATGTAATCATTGAATTAAATTTTTTCCTACAAGATTTTAATATTGATTTAAGGATGGTCTTTTATATCAGATATAGTATAGGTTGCATACACATATATAATCTACGACAAAATCCAAGGTATGGTTCCCCATACTAATGTGACAGTGGACTGTTGGCTTATCAATTTTATTGCCTTGGTGATAACAACACATCTTCATAAAGTATGTAAAACTTTTATAAAACATGATGCAATATTAAAGTTTGTTGTTATGATTAATTACTACCTTCACATGATTCAAGTATTCTTTTTCCGTGGTCACATGCATATTTGATTCATATGTAATATTATTTTGTTACTTGCATGGTCTAGTTTTAAGTTAGTGTTTTTCTTGAGTTTATTCACTTTATTGTTTTGTTGTTAATATTGGTTGTAGATTGATGGTAATTTACTTTTTATGTAATTACTAATTTATATTACCATTATATTTTCAAGTCATTTCGTAATTTTTATAATAGGTTTGAAATTGCTTCTAAATTGCAGTTTGGTTGCTTCAGAATAATCATTGTGGCTCCCCAGTCACTTCTTGCTCCATTTCCAATTGCTTCCCCAATTGCTTCTTGCTCGTTTCCAAGTCGTTTTTTAATCGCTTTTTGCTTCTCACTTCCTGAGGATTTATTGAGCCTCGCTTCCCGCTTCTCATTTTCACATTACTTCTCGTTTGGCTTCTCACTCTGGCAACTATGTCCTGGACATAATACTTGCTGCCTGAAGGAGCTGCAAGGTTAGATGAGGCAGCCTCATATCCACCATTGACATCTCTCCCAAAGCCTTCATCATGGATTAACTGTGGTAATATCCAAATGAGCAAAAGAAAATTAAAATAAAATAAAAAACCAAAAATAAACACAAATACAATCATGAAAGTGAGAAAAACAATGAAAAAATGGTATAGCGTGTGGCATTACATTAGAAACGTTTACCGTTGGAACCTCAGCCAATTGATCCTCGAGTTGACACCCCTCCAAAAAAACAGAAGGCACACCAGCATCTGAAGTATAGACTGGGTTACATAAGCCTTTTGATTTCTTATTATCCTTATAGAAGGTACACAAATCTTCTAATAGGATGAGCTTGGAACCATTAGCTTCAATATGGTGTTTTACTGGGTACTTGAGATCATTCAACTCCAAAAAAGATCCATCATCTCTGAGAAGGTTTCGATCCGGAGCATATTCAACTTCCAGACTGCTGGGGGAATGAAATTCATCAATAGTTTTCAATTTTGCCTGTGAGCCGAGGTCCTCCAAACCCACATTAAAAACCCCGTAGCCATCCAAATGAGCACTTTCCTTAACATTTGATGAGATCAGCTTCTGTAGGCAAATTCAATAAAAAAAATCCAGACTAAGATATCAAAGATGCAGATTTTTCCATAGAAGTTCTAAAAAATTATATATATAATCAACCAAGACTAAAGGCTTTAAGCTAAATGTTGTGAAACACAAGTATTGGCAGAGCCTAAGACGTAGATGATAAAGGGGAAGAAAATAGAAAAATTGGACAAAAGTAAGGCTTTACGATAGTGTTAAGAAAAACATTTAAGGACTTAAATCCATTTAAATAAAACCAAGAGCACTATGACTGCGACCATACCACACACAAAAATGATATTTCAAAAATTCATTAACAAGAAACAGAAGAGGCCAGAATGGTGTGGGTCGGGTATATCAATTGCAGCTCTTGAAAATGACATTTAAAACTACGTTCAATTTTATCAGCAGCAAGCAATTCTTGAAACTTAAATAACACCTAATGGGGAATGATCAAACCCACTATGTTTATAAAAATTGACAATGTATTCACTTCATCAGTATGAATGTATTCCAAATACTACTTTTAGAAAGTTGCACTGAACAGTACATATACCTGATTACTAGAACATCAACTTTTAGAGCATTGGATAAGCTATTGTAGTATGATGGGAAGTATAAAAGAAGCAAACTCAAGCTCTCTTTAGGACAACCACCATCTTTGGATAATTTATCTAAGATTGAAGTTAATAATAATTAAAATCAAGCAAAACAAAGTCATTAAGAACAGAACCAACACAAACACCAGATCCAAACCAAAAAAAGAAATTGTTAACTTAATTCCAAAAAGTGCCAGTAGAACAGGAACTCTATCATTAAGAACAGATATGCATTTTTTTCATCAAAAAAAAGAAAAAATGCTATAACATATTAACTTATTATGTAGCCAGTAACAGTTACAAGATTACATTTACCTCATAGCTATCATTGCCATTGAAATCATAGTCTTCTTTGTCAAAATTTTCCAAGAGTGTAATAACATTATCATCCTCTGGCGAGGAACAATTCATTTCGTTGACATTAGAGGATGGATTTTGATAAGGAATAGCCTCCAATGAAGACTCACATGTGCTCCCACACATAAGTGTGCTCTTTACCAAGGACATATTTTGATCATCTGGTGCCAGAGATAGAGAACCCGGGTCAGTAAGAGTGAGTGGTTCCATGGATTGGTTTACCACATCATCATCCCAATCTTCCTCGTTAAATGGTGCTGCATATTGTTCACCCTTTTTCGGGCCTCGATCACTCTTCTCAAAGATTTTGCAAACCACATATGAATCCTGCAAGATAAACGGCCCAGCAGAATTAATTCAAGATAAGTTATCAAAAGAAGAAATTAAGAACATGTAGAGATACGAAATGCCCCCAAACCCCAGGTTTAACAGTCATCCATCAGAAGTGTAAAGTGGGGAAGAGAACAGTAGCATGCACATGAAGAAACTAATACATTACATGACATGTTGGATATATACATTAAATGCAAGATAATCTAATTCCTTGTAGAATCTAAAAAATCAGTAACATTGGCAAGTAATGACTTAATCTACCGATGGAGTATGTAGTCATTAATGATTAATGATTACGATTTTTTTCCAAATGGTAAGTAAAAGAAAAAGAACTGACAAAGCAAATACAAGGGCTTCACTGGGCAGGTGAAAGATGCAAAAGTGGATCAACTGGAATGGAACTTTAGGGAACCTTTTTTGTATTGCAACAGAAAAGTGGATCAGCAGTAATCACAACCAATATACAATCACTTTGCATGATACTTCTACTAGACCAGCATCAACATTAGCAAATTTTTAAGCAATAAACCATAAAAGTTGCTGTCCCCAAAGTACAACAGGTTGAGTATACAAAAATCTAGACATTGTCTCCAGCAGGTGCTGGAGGAAAAAATCTCCAGCACATTTGATGCGTTGGCACCTGTCTCATGTACTTATTTGAATATATTTTTAACTTAACTTTTGAATTATATAAAATTATTTAATAGTCTAATAAAGGACAAAGGTGGGACAGGCATCAACACAGTCCAGCATCTGCTGGGGGCAATCCCATTCCAAAATACATTACATATATGATGCAGACTTCTAAGAAGACAACCTGCACCTGTTAACACAAATAAGCCAAAGGAATTGACAGATAAAGGTAGATAAAAGTAGAAGAATAAAAGAAGAATGAGGAAAGGACAGTTTGTAAACCCTATGGTACTTGATTGGACACCACCCAAAGAAGGAGCCTCAAATTCAATTCTATTAATCAATTTCACCACTCTTCTTTATCAATTCAAAGCAAATATAATTTCTCAAACTTGAAGCTTCCTAAAGGCTCATAAGCTAATACCAACAATATATTCAAAGACACCGAAACACCCAAAAAACCTTGTAGAAATAGACCTTCAACCGATAAAAATTCATGTGTAAAAATCCTAAATAAAATCACCTCTAAAAGACTATATCATTTAAAGCTCATGAAGTGACTTTTCAAAACTCAAAAAATCAACAATTATCAAAGAAAGGAATGTGGGACCCACATATCACTAGTAAGGATGGTACAAACTACAAAGTGAAGAGGAGGGCCATTCAACATCAATATACATTAAGAAGTAAAAGTTCTCGTTAACATATCACAAAACCTTATTTTTCTTGAGAAAGTGATGCAGCACAAATCAATGAGCAGTCTTGACACCCTAGGCAACAGTTTGTTGTTGAAGTTCAGAGGCTTAGAAGAGGTCTCATATCAGCCAATCAATATCATCCTCATCATAGAACCCTTTCCAAGTCACTTCTCTAATCATCCAATAATGTAGAACCCCCAAAATATGCGAGTGACCTTCTTTGAATAATTTCTTCAAACACTTTAGAGTACCAAAGAACCCCACAACAGAGAATTCTAGGTGTATAATTGATGATGTGCTTCAAGTTTCAATCAATTAACAACCTCGAAGTGTTGCTTGTGTGATATAAGCAATTCCTTTATCAGTCAGCTACTAAAAAAGGTGTTTTTGTAAACTTTTGAAGAGAACAAGTGAAACCCAATCTGGCCACAGGGTTATATGGGCATGGGTTTTGATTTTTCTTAACCAAAATGCCTAGGAAATTAATCCTAAGTTAGCTGCAGGTCAAGGGTAGGTGTATCTATATAAAACTTTAAAAAATCAAGCCATAAAGGCTGCTGGAAAAATCTAGGCAGCAGGGTATTTGGATTCTTGAATGAGTTTTTCAAATTTTTATTGGGTTCATGGGGTGGCTGGATATGGATGGAGTGGGAAGATGATTGTGATGAAGGAAAGCAAGTAGATGTATGGATAGGTGGTTGGTTGGTGTGGAAAAGCTTATGATTTGAAAATAATGAATATGGAGTGATGGATATGATTATGGAGATGGAATTAGGTTGCTGAGAATTCTGGGACAGCAGCCTTTAATGAAGGAATAACAAATAAAATAAGAAGAAAGACGAAGGTGAAGAAGAAGAAGATAAAAGTAGAAGATGCTTGTGAGAAATCACCAACCAAAGATTCAAACTTGCATCAAGGTTTGAAGGAAGGAAGCACACTAAATCGTGTAGCCAAAACCAGAAAACTTGTTTTTTTTTTTTTTTCATAAATTTCATTCATTGAAAAAAAAGTACAAACCATGGGGGCTGTTTTATAAGCCAAGACCCCCTTTAATTCAATCTTAGCCATCAAAACAAAGATACTCCCCCTCTCAAATCTTGTGGCAGTGATTTCTCCCTGCAAAAATCCTATTTAAAGCCCCCTTACAATTATGCCCAACATAAAAAAAAAAATACTCAATATATCACTAACTCTATTAAACTTTAAAAAAATCTATAAAACTAAAATAAAGTCTATCAAAGCTTTATTAAAGGCTCCATTACTTGCCCCATCATGGTTTTAAATCTCGAACAATACGGGATCGTATCGGACGATCCATATCGAGATCGCCCTAGTCCGATCCGATATTGGCATGTAACTAGCGATCCATAGAGTATCGGACGATCCAGTCTCCGTATCGGACGATATGATGCCGGATCGTTCCGTATCGGACAATCCAGAGAATGGATCGTCTGATACAATGCTTCCTAGCATGTCTCGGCAATCTTTCACGACGGATCGGACGATCCATGATCCGGATCGGACGATCCATGTCTTGGATCGTCTTCCCAAACCTCAGTGACGTTAAAAC
>JAOXJP010231680.1:0-10592 GCA_025762735.1 Platanus orientalis | reverse complement strand
AGTTAATGATGAGTGACTAGAATTAGGGGGATGTGTGTGAGGTGACATGGAGAAGGGAGGGGCTAAGATGGGTTCAGATCTTTTGGATGGAGGGTGAGGATGAGGGTGTGCTAGTTGGCATGGATTAGTGGGGTGGACAAAGGGGTGGATTGGGATGCCTTTTGATAGTGGTGGTTGATTGCAAATATCAAGGGAGAGCATAAAGATGCTCTTTGGGGGGACATGAAGGGTGCACTAAGGATTTGAAATTCAAAGACCTAATCTAAGGGTGAGGGGTGAGGGTGCACTTGGGGAGATTCTAATCCAAGGGTTGGCAATTTTGGTCCTACAGTGTGAATGCATTAAATGCCATTAATGAGCTAAAATTGGAAAGTCTTAACTTATTAATGTGCATTAAATGCTTATGATATTTTTGAACCCTTATTGCCATCCACTTTTGTGAGCTCTCAGGCTTAGAACATGGCAAACTCAGTGTCTGGTTTTGAAGTTGCGGATATTTCAGTCTCAACGGACCAGTTGGAACCAAATTACGATAAGAGTAAGGGGGTGAAATCAAGGTTTTTTGACCTAAAAAGCTCTCAAATGGATTTTGGAAGGGTAAGATGGTAAAATTATTCCTGAAAATCATTAGATGAAAGATGGCCCCTGGTCCAGGTGAGTCATAGCCTCTGACTATACTGAATTATAGTGCCCGAGTAGAAAACTGGGTCAAAAACCCTACTGGAGAAGTTTTTACTAGAGATGCTCTCGTGTTTTTTGTAGGTCTCTGCCATGACCCATGTTTGGGGGATTTAAAGCTTGAGGAGTCTCAGAGCTATGGGAAGTGACAGACTGACCACTAGATTCCCAAGCAATTACCAACAGATTTTTTTAAGCAGGGTCACTTGGAGAGATTGAGTTTTTGTAACTGATCGAAGGCTGGTGGAATTGAGCTGTCAGGCATTCTCCAATGCTCGAGTTTATGAAATGATCTTTTGAAGGTAGGGGTGAAACTGAGAAAAATGGACCTGATCTTGCTACATTCCGAGCCTAGGAGAATTTATAAGGGCATTCTGCATGCCAAATATAGATGAAAAGTATTTTGTTATGGTTTAAGTATAAATGATGGTTAGGAATACAGGGTTTCTGTAATCTAGTGAAACTTAGATACTCTGGAGATCCTAGAATTACTGTGGGCTAGCCATTGACAAACTAAATTTTTGAGTTTGGGTAAACTCCTAGGAGTCGGTTGACCACCTGATTTTTAGTCTTAATTTGTTGCTCCTTTTAGAGTATTTGAGGGAATCTGAAAAGATAATTGTCACAAAAGCTCACATTCCTTAGACAGTTTTTTGAAGGCCTAGCAATTTTGGAGAAATGGACACTAACTGATCCTGATTCGAAGGTTAGGAGAATATTCTAGCTCCATATCAATGCAATGCAGCTAAATAGCCTTTTGACCCCTTGGGGAAGATTTGAGATTTCACTAGGGTTTGAGATTTTGAAGTTTTTTTTTCAGACCTAGAGATTTGAAGTCGAGGTCGGGCCTGAGATACAACGATCGACCTTTCTGGATTCATAGATCAAATGAATCTTTGAGAGCTTTTTCAAGGGTCATTTCTTGGTCAGGATCATAATAAGTTGAGAAATTGCCTATTACCAATCTCGAGAAATATTTATTTTGTGATTGGCTTCTCAGAATTGGGAGAAGTAGGGATGTATAGGATATGAAATTACACCATTTAGGTGACGGGAGAAGCTTCAGTGATCCTTTGAGGGTCCATGGGTAAATTCTTGGAAGTGAAAAGGGTAAAATGGTAATTTTTTGCCCACATGTCAAAAATTTTGAAAATGAGAATTCTTTTTCTGTGATGCTTTATGACAAGAAGGCTTATATAGGTGGGAGAAATTCTGTGATCTAAGTGGTAGATAGTGAGTTATGGGTTTTTGAAGGCTTTTGGCAAAATGATAATTTTTCTACCTATGATGCTTTGCTGAGGGAAGACTTACAGAAGCGGGAAAAAATTGTCAATGACATGTGTGGAGTTCTTAAAATGTGAACCCTCAAAGTCCTATTGATGCTTTTGTGATGGTTAGGGTTTGACCTAGAATGGTGCATTTAAGTTATAGTGAGGTGCTTTGACTAATCCATTTGTAACTGAAATATCCAAAAAGACTCCTCAAGGAATGCCTAACCTCCTAGAGTCCAGTTTTGTTTTTCCTAAACTAAGGGTGCTTAGAGTCTTGATACCTAAATATTGTCATGTTGTCCTTATCCTATCAACTAACCCGAGTCAAAATTTGGGTGCTGACAAGATCAAAGAAAGTAAAAACTAGAGTTTCAAATTGGAGAATATATATTTCTTAAGGTGTCACCATCAAAGGGTATTATGAGATTTAGAAAGAAAGGGAAATTAAGTTTTAGATTCATTAGACCATTTGAAATTTTAAGGAAGATGAGTGATGTTACTTATGAGCTAGCATTACCACCGGATTTGTCACATGTCCACAACATGTTTCATGTCTCCATGTTAAGGAAATACACGTGTGATCCATCTCATGTGCTAGAGTTTGAACCACTTCAAGTCAGGAAGGACTTATCATATGATGAGCAACCTGTTCAGATTTTATACAAGAAATAATAATTTCTATGTTCGTACGTGATTCCGTATGTGAATAGATTATGGAGGAACCATTCGGAAGAAGAAGCAACTTGGGAAGGTGAAGATGAGATAAAGGGAAAGTATCCGCAGTTGTTTCATACTCAAGGTATGTCAAATTCAAAGGACTAAATTTATTTTAAGCGGGGGAGAGTGTAACCCCCCCACACATATTTGCATATACTTTATACATATACCGCACACATGTCTCACATATGTTTCGCACACACTTAGAATAATTTAAATGCACATGTATTGACTTGTAAGTTGACATTATTTTAAAGACATGTCAACAAAAATATAGAAAGAATATGTTAGCAAACTTTATGTCATTAGAAAGACACGAAAGTCAAGAGCCAACAAAACAAATGGCAAGCAAAACAGACTACAAACGAGAAAGTTATAAAGGTTTAGGTGAGCGAAAGTCAAAAAGAAAATTGGAAGAAGGCTCTGACTTGATTAATCAGGAGGACTATCGATCAATGGAGCTAGGAAGGCCCAATCAATCGGGGGTAGACCTGAGCATGTTCATGCCAATTTTTAGAAACTCAATTTTTTAAATTTTTTTACCTTAGGGGTTTCCTATTTGGACCCAAATATCTCCTAGGGTCTATATAAGAGCATTTTTCAACCTAATTTGACACAATCACCAAGAAGGAAAGAGAAGAAGAAGAAAGGAAAAGCTAGGGTTTTAGACAAGTTTTGGAGATTTTTTTAAGAACGTAAAGATTTTGCAAAGATTTCATTTTCAAACAAAGAGGTAAATAAATTAGAACACTCTAGATCATTTTTGAATGATCTTGGGTTCTTAAAAGACTTTAAATCTCATTTTTTAAAAGAATCTTTAAGTTTATGGCTTGTTTTTGTTCCATAGGTTCTTAGAACATAAGAAATTCATTTTTTAAACAACTTGAACTCTTTTACATTGTTTTAGTTTTGATATTAGGTTCTTAGATTTATTTTCTTATGATTTTGCAAAGAAACTTAATGTTTTTTTTTTTATTTCTTTAGGTTCTTTTACATGTTTTTTAAAAAGGAAAAATCAGTTTTCAAGCAAGTTCATGTTCTATTCATGAGTTTTGATCCATATAGGTATGAGTTCTAGGGCATGACACTCCCTGCAATCAGGGGCAGACATATCAGCGCTAAAAAGTGATAATCACCCCCTTAAAAAGTGTAAATCACTTTTCTGGCACTGATGTGTCCACCCGTTGTAGGGCGAACCTTAGGCGTTTTTTAAGGGGTCGCATCAAATCCCAGCCGGTAGGTGTGGGCACCAATGAAAATGTCCTCATGCAGCTATACTTAATGTAAATGCTTACGGCTTTACAAACAAAGATGTGTGTCACACCACCCCCGGCCCCGCGCAAGCTTCATCTATCGTTTCCTACACTCGTTTCCCTTTCTGATTATAAATATATGATGCATATCGCACACTTGCGTGTTACTAGGCACTCACCGCTCCGTGGGCAAAGGTAGGTACAAAGAAATTGGATAGAATGGTAGGTGGAAAAATTATACCGTGAAAAGAAAATAGAATTTGCGGCTTATTTTTGGATATTGAAGGTTCAAGGATAAGGTTTTTGTCATCCACAAACAATTTCAGCACCTTTCAAGCTTGTCCATGCTTCACATATTTCTTTTTGTTTGCATTAATTGCCTTAAATAAAAAGGGCAGGTAAAATCTTTTCATGAAGAGTTGATGTTTGCTATTCAGCTGATCGCGCTTCCACTTCGAAGCCACGGCTCCAACTTTATTATCTTACCCTCTCCGGTCTCCCCTTACGGACAAAGTTATTCTAGACGGTCGTCTAGATGCCATTGCCACAAGATCCCCTGCTTTCTAGTGAGTTTGAATTGTAGAGAAAGTCTAGCCAAATCAAAATTTTCATGTGACATGA
This sequence comes from Platanus orientalis, assembly GCA_025762735.1. Taxonomy (NCBI): domain Eukaryota; kingdom Viridiplantae; phylum Streptophyta; class Magnoliopsida; order Proteales; family Platanaceae; genus Platanus; species Platanus orientalis. The sequence goes on along the minus strand of JAOXJP010231680.1, from coordinate 6,052 downwards.
CAGTGGACAAAGATATTTTGGCATACACAGATGGGGATGAAGGATTCTGTCCGCTTCCCTTTACGAACGCTTGGTCCATTGGGCGTCAAGGGCAAACACATCAGCATTGAAAACTGATTTGCACTTTTTTTTTGGGTTTTTTTTTTGGGGGGGGGGGCACTTATAATTTTTTGGTGCTGACATGTCCACTCCCTGACGCCCAGCGGACCAAGCGTCCGATAAGGGAGGTGGACAAAATCCTTCTCATCGAATACTTATCCTCTGTATTTATTTGAACACTCCTTTTTCTTATACATAATTACCAAAATACCCCTTATCAAGAATCATCTCTCGTGTTGATTGAAACTGACGGGAATTCTCTCCATTGGAAATGAAGATAATTTAAAATCCCTCTTTAATAGCCTAAAGTGATTATGTGACCCTTTGATGGCAAGTTTTCAAATTCATCTGTGTTATATTGGACTCCTTTCCCTATAAACGTCATCAGTTGAATTCTTTACTTTTTAAATTATAAGTTTCTAAAAATAGAGTTTTATTTTTCTATGTGATATTATATTATTGGGCTGAACATGAACATGAAGAAAGGGTGATGCGGTATACACATGGAGATTGTTTTTGGTCGACACCTATACTATGACCCTTAAGATTTCTAAGTTGTATCGATTTACACTATACTCCTTAAATTTTTCTTAAGTATACAAGAAAATGGTACGTCATTTCATAATTTTCCTTGTCGACCACTTTATAGCCTAATTCAATATTTGCCTTCCTTTACACTGTCCAATTAAGGAGACATCCCACCATTTCAAACTGTCCAATCATAGGAAGACAGCTAATAATGGTCACTATTTTTTAAAGTCTCCCATAATAGGAAGACAACGAATCTCCCCCTCCATGCTTATTTATCATGGGATAATAATTATGTGGTGTATTGGAAGGTGAGAAACAAACTGATTTTTTTATCATCATCCAACCGCGGCTGAATTTATACTGGTCAGATGGCCAGACGCTATAATATAAATATCAGTTCCCCACAGCCCACAGCAAGATGCAATAGACTGAGGTCCACCACCTATCTTCCCACTGCATGATCCCACCACCTAGGACACTTAAAATAAATGTTGATGGAGTAGCTGGATACCAATGTGCGGTGGCAACTATAGTTAGAGATCATACAGGTTCTTTCATCCAAGGAGAAACAAAAGTTTTAAATCTATGTAACTCAGTGAAAGCAGAAGATATGGCCTTTTACTTGGGTCTTAGGTTAGTGAAAGACCTTCCAAAATGTTAGATTATTTTAGAATTGAGACTACAGTTCGATTGTGAAGATGATTTAATGATAGAAACATTCACATTCCATGGAGGATCCAGAATATCATCTTAGATTGTCTTCATATTGTCCACCAAAATCCCCAAGTTTTCATTTCATATGTTTCTAGAGAAGGCAACAAAGCAGCCCACTCCATGGCAGCTATAGCTTCTAAGGAACATCTCTCACACAAATGGAATTGAACTCTTTTCCCTTGAAGGATAACTTCCATTATTGCTATGGACATTTGTAATAGCAAGGATGCTTTTGTTGAATGAAATTGAGCTACCGCTTTTGCCAGAGAGAGAGAGAGAGGCTTAATTTTGTGAAAGAAAACAAAATAATTGCACACAATTGAACTTTAAGGAAAGGAGGAAAAAAGCAGAAAGTGAATTCATGGTCTTCAACCTAAACTCTCCAAAAAGGTTAAGACATTCATTAATCATACTTGTATGACAAATTATTTAGTTAATCATGTTAATTCATGGTCTTCAACCTAAGTTCTGAAACTCCTATTCATTAATCATGTTAAGAACTATATTATATGAAAAATTGTTTTATTTCAAATAATCATAAATCATACTTTTGATCTCCTATTGCATTAGTTTGGAAATTTCTTAATGGATCATGTTGAACTATGAACTAGGGTATGGATCTTCAACTCATATGATGTCAATGGTTTATAATATATAGTGATGGTAATACATTAGCTTATAGTGGTAGTAGCCCTCTAACAAATCATAACCAGTGTAAGAGAAACCTAAGAGAGTATCTATCGTCCAAAAAGTTATGAAGAGTGTTTTTTTTATAAAGATTCTTACTTTCTATATTATTTTATTTGTTAATTTTATATTTTCAATTTATTGCTTTTAGATATTCTTAGTTGGATGGTTTAGATTAGGAGTTTGAGAATAAAGTCAAGAACTGAGATTATAGTCAGATTTTGACTTTAGTACGATTTGTATTCTACTATGAAAAAACTTTTAAAGAGTTCTGAAATCTTTGATAATTGAATAATTTTTCTCTTATGTTGAGTAGTAGATTTTTTTTGTTCATTTTCTCTTTAACTTAGGTAGTGATGACACTTAAGAACTATTGAAAGTTCTACTGCTATACTTGAAGTCACTTCTATACTATGTTACTAGAATTCAAGTGTACATTTGAGTTGATGATTTGAGAATGAGCTGTATCAGTTTGCTATTGGAGCTTAAATCCTTTAGGGTTTTGTTAACAATGAAATCACAATGGTTGGTGAACATGGCTATACACGAGATGCTCACATATATACTTCTTAGTGATATATACTATAAAGGATGTTAAGATTAGTGATTTAAGGAAAACATTTAGCAACCTGCGAAATTTTTAAGCATTTTGGATCTTAAAATGTGCTGATGTTAGATTCAGTTTTGAGAGTGCTATTGACTAAATTCATCACATGCTCTATGATGATTTGCATGCATAAAAAGCAATGATCCTATGGTTTAGTATTGATCATGTAAAAGATGTATATCTAAAGTTGAATGTATCATAGTTTGATAATTATTTAAACCCATCATAGTGAGGGTAAATTTGTATTTTCACAAATTTCCTATGCCAACAGTGTAACACCCCACACGTTGCACATATTTTTGCATATGTGTCTCATTCACAACATACACACATGTTATATATGTTCCGCACACACTTAGAACAATTTAAATGCACATGTGGTGGTTTGTAACTTAGCAAAACTTTAGAGACATACCAATGAAAATATAGGAAGAATCCATGAGAAAACTTTATTTCATTGGATAGGGACGAAAGTCTAGAGTTCAACGAAATAAACAATAAGTGAAATGGACCTCAAACGAAAAAATTATAAGGATTTTAGTGAGTAAGGGTCAAATTTCTTTTTAAAAAACCTGAGCTCCGGCTTGATCGATCAGGAGGAGCCCCAATCAATCGAGCTCCCCCCGATTCATCGCCTTGTTTGGGACCAAATAGGAAATCGCAATTTTGTGACTCTTAACTTTGGGGGGGTTTATTTATTGTGGTACTCTCATTGGGTCTATATATAAGGGAACAAAGTCGGCCTAATTGGTCATAGAAACCCTAATGAAAGATTAAAGAGCAAGAAGAAGAGAAAGAAAGAGGAAAAACTAGGTTTGGCAAGAGTTTTGTGCATTTTTCGAATAATGAAAACTTTGGAATGATTTTGCACAAGAAGAGGTAAGAACACATGTAAACTATGATTGTTTTTGAATTCTTAGGTTCATAGTTCTATGCTATTCCATTTTTTAAAGGATTAAAATTGTTTTTATTTTGAATTTGAATTGTTTTAAGTTTTAGAAAGCTTGTTTTGTAAAGAAAATTTTGTTTTACAAGAACACACAAACACCATGTTTTGTTTTGAAAGTTTCATAGATCTTAGATTGCTTTGATATCAGTTGTACAAGTATATCAATCATTTTGCTTCAAGTTTTAATACATTTAAATATTTGAATCCATTGTTTTAAAAAGGGTTTTTTTCTTTTTTTAAGAACACAAGTGCTTCTAGTTTTGGTTTGGATCTCTTAGGATCTTAGAGACAATTTTCCTTTGTTTTGTTAGATCCTTATATATTTGTTTTCAGATCTTTATGTTATATGTCTTTAATAGTTATTCGTCCGCACCCAAATTTTGACTCGAGTCAATTAATCGAATCAGATGGGTTCATCACAGCATGGAATAGAGCTAAAATTTAGATACCCTTAAGCTTTAGATAGGTAGGAATTCTCAATGGATATTCTAGTCGCAAGCACAATAATAATGTCCAAACTCTATCTAAAGATTAACCAAGCCAAACCCTAATTCCCCAAAAAAAGACTCTAGGACTTTGAGGGTCCAAATTTTTATCCATCAACTTCACTCTATCGTGAATTTGCTATCCTTCATAAGCCACATTGAAGCATCGAAGGGCTAGCAAATTATCATTTTACCTCTACACTTTTAAAAATCTCAATTTCAAGTTATTTGACCCATTTTCTCTTAAGACTCCTCAGCCTTCATAAATCCTCCCACAGTAAAGCCCTTTTGAATTTGTCAACCTTAATAAGTTTTCTCACATTGAAGCATCAAAAGGCTGTTAAATTACCATTTTACCCATGTACCTTTAAAAATCTCAACTTTAGGCTATTTGACCCATTTTCTCTAGGACTCCCCATCCTTTAGAAGTCTTCCCACATTGAAGCACAAAAGGCTAAGGAAATTATCATTTTATCCCCATATCTCCAAAATTCACTATTTCTCTCAAAATTAGACTATCGGTAAACCTCTGAAAGCCTATCATAGGTTAGAAACTCAGCTAGTCAATGAACCTATCTTGGCAAGTCCTAGATCTCTGTAGGAAAGCCAAGAGACCCAATATGCCGTAGTCATCCCGTTCTCCCTCAAATTACAACATAACCATTTCTATTAGCCTTGGACACTTGGTGAACTTTTGAGAACTCTCCGAGAATCCAAATCCCTCGAGGTCAGGCTCATTTTCTCATATTTTTTGAGATATTTGATAAACACCCTGATAGATAAGTCCATCCACAAGCCAAGCTCAATGGCCTAGTTCTTCACAAATCCAGGATATATCTTTTAGTCAAGTAACTTTCCTTTGAGAACCTCCCAAAAATTCACCAAGAATCAGATTATCTACCTGTCAAGTCCTATGGACTCATAGTTCCAAGACCCAAAATATCATGATTCCCATTATTCCCACTTAAAGTCTAGGAAAAATCAGTCTCGAGCCCACAAGAAATTTAGTCCGAGATAGTTCAGGGTTTCAAACATAGCTTTTGACTCAAGTATCAAATTTACAAATAGTCAGAGCTCGTGTCTCACAAACTCCGAAGGTCATCTTTCATATCAAGATGTCAAAAATCAATTTTATCATTTTACCCTTTCTACATAGGTACGAGTCATTTTGGAGTTGTTTGGAATCAGTTTTGACCCACTTAACCTTCTACGAATCCAATTTCGATAGTTGTGTTGAGACCAGAACATCTAAAATATGCAAAAAAACTCATAAACCTTGAAACATTTGGAGCTACCTAGAAAGTACACCCAGACAATAAAGGGGTAAAATCCAGAAAGTAGTTGATATTTTCAAGAAAAGACAACCATTGTTTTTTCTTAAAAAGCCCTTTCTTTATTAAAATACCCCTAAAAACAATTTTTAACCCCAAGCCCTTAACCCCTACACACCTCTCCCACCTCCTCACCTCATCCACATGTTCCCATGGGCGCCACCTCCTTTCTTCCACCACTCATTTCCCTTGGCCCCACCACCTTATCCACCACCTCATTCACCCCCACTCACCCCCACCTCCTCATGAGAACCACACAGCCATCCCTCCTTTGGCCACCTCCCTTCCCTTCTTAAACCTTCCTTCCACCACCTCACCATCCCTCCCCTCCACCCATTCTCCTAATTACACAGGCGCCTGTGTCATCCCCCATGCCTTGATCCCCACCTATAAATACCCCCCCAATTAATCCAAGGGGAGGAGGGGAGATAATTTGGAGGAAAAAATTCCTAAAAAGAAAGAGAGCAAATAAAAGAGAGAAGAAAGAGAAAGAGAAAGAGAAAGAAAGGGAAGGAAAGCTCTCAAACCAGGTTGGTCCCCCCTGTCAGCACCCAAATTTTGACTTGGACCCTCAAGCAAATCTCATGTGCTCTCTAAAACAATGTTTAGGATCAGACCTTAGGCAACCCTGGTTTAGGAAGTTTAGGAC
>JAOXJP010231679.1:0-10592 GCA_025762735.1 Platanus orientalis | reverse complement strand
GAGTTTCACATGACTTCACAAATAAGTTTTGTTACATGGACATCTCTTGCACTGTATCCATATACAGTTACATATTACTTTATATATTCCATGGATTTTAGAATACCGTTTCAATTCCAATGATTATTTTTGGATTGAATCACCAGGTGGTATTAATAGGTGAATACGGCACTAGTTGTTCACTAACCGTTGATGCCCAAAGAGATTTTTGCAGGCTCGCCTTTGATGCCCTAGAGGATTTTTGCAAGTTAATCCTTAATGTCTTGGGGGATTTTTGCAAGCTAACCCTTGACGCACTATAAGATTTTTGTGCGCTAATCCTTGATGCCCTGTGGGATTTTTGTGAGCTAACCCTTGACACCCTAGGAGATTTTTGTGCGTTAACCCTTTATACCCAGGGGTTTTTGCAAGCTAACCCTTGATGTCCTAAGGGATTTTTCTACGCTAACCCTTGATGCCTTGGGGGATTTTTGCCAGCTATATTGGTCTTATGACCCCATTTCTAGATCCAATCACCGGGTAACATTAATAGGTGAAGACGACACTAGTTGCCCATCATTTTCGTATGAGATTTCAGTTTTGTTGAAAACCCTACATATGTTATATGATTTCAATTTTGTTAGAGGCCATATATGGGCTAATCTGTTAGACTTGTTATAAAGTGTTTGACAAGATTTAGTTCAGAAACCCTACATAGGTTAAGTTGTTTTGATCACAGTTGTGCTTTATTGGAAACCCTTCATGGGTTATGTGAGTTGGTGAGTTGCATTAGACTTTCATGAGCATGCATCTATTTTGATATCTATTAGCTAATGCAACTTATTAAGAAATGTTAAGGCCTATTTATGTATGAGTATTTTGTAGCAAACACTTGCATTGCATGTTGCACTTCTATATGAGCTACACATTACCTATTTCAGTTATAAGCTTTTGTTGATTTAGCTTATGCACTTTTAACACCTCTATTAGATTTTGATTATTCTTACAGTTAGTTCAAATCTTATATATTTCATTTATTCCAATTTGGTATCGTTTCGTACTCGTGACATACAATTTATTTTGTGGGACATAATGTATGTTCTTTTACGAGTTTTATAGCTTACCCATGTTTTTACCACCCTTATAGGTGGTGCCTAGTAATATATGGTATTTTGTGGGTTCGTCCTCATGGATGGATCTTGGAAGAGAGGGTCACTTGTTTACTTTTTTATGTTTATTTTATGTTCAACACTTATTCATGTATGAATAGAGATTTATGGTGATAGACGTTATATTGAGATACTTGTAGTTATGTTTGAGATGCTTTATTGGTTTACCAGTTTAGAGGCCCACATGATGTTATTGTTAATTTGGAGACTGTAGCTTTGATGTTGGATGTTGGTGATATTATTGATTTCTTTTCGTTGCATAGTTTAGAATACACATGTCTATATTTCCGCTACACCTTATGAATGGATGTTATTATTATATGAATATGTTTTCGTTGCTAATGTTTTGGTTAGTGAGGATATTTAAATGGGATAAAAGCATAAAAAAATACACTACAAATAAGTAAGATAAATAAAAGAAACCCCTTCCGCAAGGAAAGAGTAATGTCACACTCCGAGACCCGTGACACTGTACATGTGTGCTTCCGCATATATTACCCCGATTTTCATGTGCGGGTTATGGGGCATGACAACAAGGTCCAACGAATGTCATGTTTCTCAAAATAAAAAATAGAGCAGTCACTAGCCCCTTCTAGCTCACTGTCCTCATCCTGTTTCAGTGAAAAATTGGGAGCCTTAACCTCCCCTCCTGTCCTTTGCATAAGGCTGAGGGTGTACACCATTTTGTAATTAGTACATACCCCAATGCTCTGAGACCTATTGAACTACCCAAAATAGTGATTCTAGTCAATGCAACTCTCATGCCCATTTGTTGCGCTTCACGACTTGGGTAGTGGACCTTGACAGCCACATCGGTTGTGTCTTAACCCGAATCCATGGGCCATGAGGTGGGCCCGAATTTAGATCCGTGACAATGGGTGACATGCCAAGAACTCGTATCTCATAGTGGAGAGATCCAGTGTTTAGAGTATGGCCCCTTTTACCTATTTTCTTAACTTTTTATATAAATTAATTTATCTTGTTTTAACCACATTAGTCCATTGAACAAGACACATCGCATTGGAATATAAATAGCAATAAACTAAATCAAGTGCAATGGAAAGTTATGTACATCATGACCAAAATATCTAGTGATCCAAAATAAAGGGCCTTAATATGCCTATAACATGTACATTTTTGCCCAAACGAGCACATACAAAGTACTAAAATGGAATACATCTTCCATTGAAAAGTCAACTAAAACTGAAATATAAAGACAGGGGCTGAATTGCCTAACTCCTCATACTCACCGCATCCCAATCAACCTCCATAGATATGTATCCTCTAAGACTCTACATGTGGGTGGTGTCAATTTTCGGTAAGCTTGATGGGCTTAGCGAAAAGGTGTGCAGTGTATGTCACACAAAAGAGGCTAAAGATAATCACAATGACAAATAGGATGAATCAAGATATAATAAGGAATCAAAGTGCGTATGCAAGTGCATCGAATATACTAAACGTGTATCATTACTAAGATTCAAGTATGCATATGTCATAAGATAACTATATGAGAGTCCAAAGTGTACTAAACCAAAACATGCATATACTATATACGATATGCTATATGCTAACCCATAAGGGTCTCCATCAAATGCTAAAACCATATGTAATTGAACCCACATTGGGTCTCTGACTAAATGAAATGTGAATAAGAATAAACTATGAAGGGTCTCTGACAAATCCACAATATGTAACCCGTGTAGGGTCTCTAATAAAACAAAACGCATAACCCATATAGGGTCTTCGGAAAAACACATCATATGTAGATAACCCATGTTGGGTCTCCAATGCCATAAAAACTAACCTCAAAGAGATCTCTGAATGCCACAAAGGACAATCTCATAAAGGTATCTAAATGCCATAGAGGCCCCTACCACAAGGGCTAACCCCATAAGAGTCTCTGAATGTCATAAAGGTGCGGGGGCCAACCCCATAAGGGTCTCTGAATGTCATTACAACGTTTGCCATAAGGGCCAACTCTATAGGGGTTTCTGAATTTCATAAATACGTTTTCTAGGAGGGCCAACCCATAAGGGTCTTTGAATGTCATAAAGACCAATGTTAGCCTATAAAAATCTCCTTAGACATCAAGGGTGTGTCTGCTAAAATTTCCCTGGACAAAGGTTGTCGCCACAGTATTCCCCTAAGACTAGTGCAATCCTCTAAAATTCCTCAAGACAAGTGTTCTAAAACAAATCCACGTGTTCTAAAATAATTTTTCAAATTCATGCTTATGTAAAGTAATAAAACTACTACATAAGTATGTCATGTAAAAGATAACCATGTGTATAAGCTCATAAGTAATCCAAAATTAAAGAGGTAAATCACATATAAGGGGCAAAATATCGATAAGCATATAAAGATGTTTGAACCAATCCAAGGACATATAAGATTCTTTTGAAAGAGAAATCATTTCATGCCATCAACATTAAAACCAAATAGCTCAAATGCTCCAAAACTCATGTCAAAGTTCAATTGAAATGCCTTTTTGAAAACATTGAAGTCAACCATGCCAAAAACAACATGTTCATGCCACCACAAACTACCAAGTGATGCAAAACCCAAAGCGATGCACCAAAATTCTATAATTCTAATATGAGAATCAATAAAAGAAACACAAATAAACATGGATTAATATAAGGTAAAGAAAAACCAATCAAAGTGAGCAATAGAATCATGTAGAGAGTCCAAAGGCATTCAAAAGATATGCAAATCATAGAGAAAAACATATGACAATTTAACAAATATATAGTAGTAAGAAATTAGGGATTTCAAGGGCAACCAAAAGAGTAAACCAAGATACACACATAGAACCCTCTAATCCATCAAATCATATGAATCCAACTTCAAAACCTTTCCAAATAGAGTAGAGATTATCAAACTTGCCTAACAAAATACTGACATCATGTAAATAGCTCCAGAATCCAAGAAATCATAAAAATAATATAGAGAATCCAGCCTAACATGCTTAATCAAGGGAAAATGAATTCCAACTTAAGAAAATCAACATTTTCAAGAAGAATAGCTGTGAATCTATCAAAACGAAGCTCGTTGTCAACAGATCTAAGAACCTAGGAAAGGACAGTGTGCATAAAATGCATATCCAGTCACCAAATCAATTTCATATAAATTGAAACCACAAATCATTGAAACATGAAATGGAAATCATATTTCTATGAACCTAGGAATAAAAAAAAGTGAGCATAAACTAAATATCCACTCACACAAGCCTTCTATTCATTGCTTTGAAGGGAATCTTCCTCCAAGACCACTTTACCTTTGCAAATCCTTCCTCCTATAAGTAAATAAAGCATCCCATGATTAAAAACCATAAACTATGGTAGAAAATTGAAAATCACAACCATTTTAGGCTAGATCTTGGTTCTAACAACTTACCAATACTTGGAGAAGATGAATCTTCTTCCTCTTCTCTTAAGCCTCCCAATTCTCTCTCATTTTTCATTTTTATGTTATATATGGTCTAATAAACCCAAATGAGGTCTAGCATGATTTAGAATTTGTCTAAAATGAGGTCTAACAGGATTTAGAATTTATCTAAAATGAGATCTCACTCATGTGGAGGATAAATGGGATCATGACATGTCATCCCATACATGTCAAAAAATTTTCTCAAAATTTGTGTTGTGATGGGTCAGGAAATCTTTGATTGATCGGTCACGCATGGGATTTTCTGAATTTCAAGTTTTTATCCATTTTGGATTTCCTATGTCCAACCCAATTGATCAAAGGTTCTTCCAACCTACACTAAGTCATGTCTAGTCTCTTGAGAATTGAGGGTGGCCCCTCTTGCTCCCAAATACCAAGGGTTCAATTTAGACCCATAGTGTTGGGTCCAACTTCTTTAAACTTACCTAATTTAGGTACGGGGTGTTACAAGTTGTGTTGGCTGACTGAGAGTGCAATTCTTTATAGGTATCTTAGAAGGGTGTGGGTAGTATTTATAAACTCTTTTTAACTTCTTAAAATTATTTAGATGGTTTGGTTCAATTTCAATCCCTTTTTATGTTAAGTGCAAGTGGGTGTGGCCAATGTATAATCAATTAAAAGCAACTAGACATGTGAGTCTAGTCTATATGCTTGAAAATGAAGAGGCCAAATATAAGAGATGTTGCAATCACACAAGCAAATCACAAGATAAGATTTATAGTGGTTTGACACAAAGGCCTACATCCACTCTCCAAAATCTCACTACTAAGCTTACATAATATTCATTAAGATTAGGCTCGTAAAATCTAGGTTGAAATTAACTAAAAGCCATAAACTACTTGCTAAAGCAAGCTATCACCTACACTCGGTGTCTTTGGCAAGTGTACAACCACTTCCGATGTCTCCTGTGGAAACCAAGCAATACTTAGAAGAAAGTACAAATGAAATGAATGCAAATGTTACCTCACATAGGTTAATGTTACTATTCTTACCAAGTGGGAGTGCTCCATGCTGAGTTAGTGTGCTTATTGATCCCACAATGCTTCAAGCCTTGGCTCTTGAGCTTCTTGAGCTTCGCCAAACAAGGGATTCATCTAGGGCTGACCTACAATGTCTCTCCTCTAGGGTTTATATCTAAAATGTGTAGAGGAGGAAGAATGAGAGAGGTGTTTTTGAGGGATTACTCTCTTGGAGCTCAATCACACTAAGATTGGAAGTTTTTCAAATTTGAGAGCTCTCTTATAGCCAAAAACCAATTTCTCTCGTTGATTGAAGTCTTTGAACAAAATAGACGATTTCTCTCTTTATAATAATTATGGAGTAATGTGGGACCCTGGATTGGAATCTTTTCCAATGGTCAAATAGTCAGGGCCTTCGGCTTTTGAATTGCACATGATGCATTTTTTATTTTCAAAAAGCGACATGCCTGACCAATTAGGGCAAGACCCATGCCATAACTAATTATGGTGACAAGTCTTGGCTCTGAGTTTTTCTTGACCCTTGTCAAGACTGGTTAGGGTAAGAGGTCTTGGCTCTTGAGTTTTCTTAACACCCAAGTGCCTATGTGTCAAGGGTTTGGAGACTGGTCAGGGTCATGACCGATCAGGGATATCTGTCAAGTACCTAGACTTGACTCTTTTGAGTCTCTCCCTTTGAGGAATTTTACCTAGGTCTAGGGAAGGTATTCCTACACATGCCTAGGTTTATTTAGGTCCACTCACATGACACATCTTACAAATATGAATGCATGAATATACCTTGTATTATTTGAGGTTTTAAGGTCTTGGTCTTCAAGTCTTTGGTCCACTTGGAGTTAACACATTGGAGCACATAAGGACCCTTATAAGACTTACATACATGTTTTGAACATGGATTGAAAAATCAAATACATATAGGCTTTATTTGTTCGCAAAGATTTTGATAGAAACTGGAAGAAAGTGTGAGAAAATAAATTTTTTCTTCATAGGAAGTTATGTTTCACAATTGGAAAAGGATCTCCTACACCCAACTTTTATGTTCCTTCATGTCCTCATAGACAAATGTAAATGTAGGAGATCATTTTCCAATTGTGAAACAAAACTTTTTCCAAAAAAAAAAAAAAATTCTCACATTTTCTATCAAAATCTTTGCAAACAGACATAGCCATAACCTAAAAATTGCCCCATTTATCAATTTGATGAAAAAACCGTAATTACAAGGATACCAAATACATAAAAATCTCATACCCCCAATTATATGACCACAAAAGTTACTCAAAAAAATTAAATAGACTTGTAGGATTACTTGAGCATCTTGCTTGACCTGACTGTTGCAACATAACAAAAACACCTTCCTCATGACTTCAAGATAAACATAAACATTAAAGAAAATATGACATAAATGAGGTGCAATGCCATGAATGTGTGTATGGTGATTTTGTTGAGGATTTAAAATTTTCAATTGACGCACTAACTTCCCCTAAATTATATATTCACCAATTAAGTGAACTCCCCCTAAAGTACTACTCCCCCTCAATTACATCTTCTCCCCTTTTTTGCCAAGAATTGACAATGAAAAAGAATAAGAGGCACAACTATAAATAAAAGAGTTTTTCATTGCATAATTAAAGGTTTGCATTTGTTTAATGGAAAGCTAGGGTTTTGGAAAAGGAAGTCATTAGAGGTGAGGAACTTCTCTTGGAATCGAACAAGCACAAGAAATGAAGAAAAAGAGTTTTTCATTGCATAATTAAAGGTTTACATTTGTTTAATGAAAATCTAGGGTTTTGGAGAAGGAAGTCATTAGAGGCAAGGAACTTCTCTTGGAATCAAACAGGCATGAGAAATGAAGAAAAAGAGGCCATGCACCTCTTCTTTTATCGTGAAAATATTATTTCCATAAATTCCCTCCTGACCAGTCAAGAGTTTGGTGACCGGTCTTGAGTCCTAACAAGTCTTCAAACCCTTAATCGATTAGGAAACCTGTCCCTACATTGATAAGAAGGCCTTTGGTGAGGCTTTCTTAGGCATCAAATGCCTAGAGGTCTATGGCTATATATGGGATAAAATTATGTGTTGAGGAACTCTAATGAGTCCTTAGACCACCAAGCTCATGATGTGGCCCTTAGGGACTTCATAGGCCTCTAAAATTGCCAACAGGACCCTATCCCTATGAAACCTTGGGCCTAGTCATTTCAACTAAGTGTGGACAGCCAATGGCACCTCTAAGATATTTAAACCACTTTGAGTCAAGTGGCTTTGTTAGAATGTTCGTCAATTGATCATTGATCTTCACATAATTCATGGACACAAATTTTTTGTCCACCACTTGCCTGATGAAGTGATGTTGTATATCAATGTGTTTTGTCCATAAGTGTTGAATTGGGTTCTTTGAAATGTATATTACACTTTTGTTGTCTACAAATAGAGTCATCATGTCTTGACTCAACTCATAATATTTAAGCATTTTCTTCATCCAGAGGAGTTGAGTACATCCACTGCCAGTTGTAATGTACTTAGCTTCGACAGTTAACAACAAAAAGAAGTTTTGTTTCTTATTATGCCAAAAAAACAAGATTATGCTAGTACGCATCCGAGTACCCTATAATCTTAGAAGTTATGTCAAAAGGGTGTCATAGGCCAAAATCCAATGTCCCATAGACATATTGGATAATCCTTTTGGCCGCTTTAGGATGTGACTCCTTTGGTGTTGCTTGATATCTCACTCAAGCACCTACACTGAAGGAAATATCAGGTTACCTTATGGTAATTAAAACAATTTACCAATGGTACTTGTATCCATGGTAGAGTCTACCTCAACTCCTTCTAAATCCTTTGTGATTTTATCACTTGTGCTGATTGGAGTATTGGCTGGTTTGAATTCTTATAGACCAAACTTAGACATGAGGTATTTTACAAACTATAATTAACTTAAGAATATGTCATTTCGAGTTTGCTTAATTTGTAGACCAAGGAAGAACCTAAGCTCTCCTTCCATACTCATGTCAAATTCAGACTTCATTGTTTAGGCAAAACCATGAGACATCTCCTTAAATGTTGATCCAAAAATGATGTCATTGACATAGATTAACACAAGGAGTATCTTGCCATTTTATTTTTTGATAAAGAGGCTCTTATCCACACTCCCACTATCAAAATGATGGTCAAGAAGGAATCCAGTGAGCCTATCATACCAAGATCTAGGTCTTGCTTGAGGCCATAAAGTACCTTCTTGAGTCACCATAGTAGTTGGGTAGATGATGATCCACAAATCCTTTGGGCTGCTTTATGTATACTTCTTCCTGAAGTATCCCATTTAGAAAAGAACTTTTAACATTCATCTAGTTTAATTTGAATTTCAAATAATACATAATGGCCAATAAGATCCTAATGGACTCCAACCTAACAACTAGGGTGGATGTCTCCTCAAAGTTAATGCCTTCTATTTGAGCATACCCCTTGGCTACCAGTCTAGCCTTGTTACAAGTAACTAGACCATGTTTGTCATGTTTTTTTTTAATATCCATTTGGTACCAATGATGTTCTTATTAGAGAGTCTTGCAGTTAAAAATCTTATGTTGTTCCTTTTGAATTGATTTCACTCTTCTTGCATGACATTGATCCAATCATGATTATTGAGAGCCTCTTTCACTTTATTAGGCTCTATTTTTGAAGTGAAATAGAAGTGGCTTAAGATGTTTTTGATTTGTTGTCATGTTTTCACTCCTTTATTTGGATCACCTAGGATATCACTTAGTGAGTGTCTTTTTGTTACCGTTTCTCCTTTGGATGAGCCTAAGTTTCTTCAACTTCATCCTTGAGGCTTTGTTAAGAAGACATCTCATCTTGGCCTTTCTAAGATCCTTCAATCTCTTTATGAGATAAGGTTTCTAGTTCATGGTCTGAATATATGATAGACATTTCCACTTGAACTGGTGTCATCTCATAATCATTAATTGCTAGGTTGATTGACTCTTCCATTGTGAGAGTCCTTCTTTTGTAGACTCGGTATGCTCTACTCCTTGTAGAGTATCCTACGAAAATAGCTTCATTGCTCTTCTTGTCCAACTTTTCTAGACTTTCTCTATCTCTAAGGACATAGCATATGCTACCAAACACTCTAAAGTATTTGACATTTCACTTCTTGCCATTCCAAATCTCATAGGTTGTTTTGTCGGTTCATGGTCTAAGATAGATATGGTTCGAGATATAACATGCGGTGTTCACCGCTTCAACCCAAAACTCTTGGACAAGTCTTTTATTGAGAGCATGAAACTAGACATGTCAAGCAAAGTCCTATTTTTCCTTTTAACCACCTCATTTTGTTGTGGGGTTTTAGGAGGTGAAAACTCATGTTTCACTCCCATCTCATAACATTAATTAAAGAATTTGTGATTCTCAAATTCCCCTCTATGATCGCTTTTACTTATTTTGATGGTGAGATCCTTTTCGACTTTAGTTCTACAAATGATTAGGAATTCATTGATGCGGACAACATTATGTGAATTATGTATATGCCACCACACAAGAACAAGGTTCAAGTCTTATGTTATGTATGGGTTGTTTTAATTATTTAAGGGGTGGGTTATTTTTGTAATAAGGCTAATAATGCTATAGTTAATTTAGTTTTTAGGGATTTTTAGTTGTAATCCCGTTTTTTCACTTTGGATCCAATTTTTCTATGGCCAAAACTTGACTTTTTGGCTTAATTTTGGTGTTAAAATTGCTCTAAAGTTATCCTAGAGGGGGGTGAATAAGATATCTAAAGTTATCCTACTTCTTTTTGTAAATCTTGAGATTGATTTTAAATTGATTTTAATCTTTTTAAATTAGTACAAGTGTCTGTGTGTGCTACAAAGTGTCTTCTAAAATGAAGTAATGAGTATTAAAATGAAGAGATAAGCAATCACACACATAATCCACAACAAAAGATTTATAGTGATTTGGTACTAAGGCCTACGTCCACTATTCTAATACTCACCACCAAGCTTAGATATGTTTCATTTAGGTACTATTACAA
>JAOXJP010231678.1:0-24587 GCA_025762735.1 Platanus orientalis | reverse complement strand
TTTACCTAAAGGCAAAAGAAATGGGAGAAACTCGGCCTCACTGGAGCCATTTTATCTTCTAAATCAAATATGCCCTTCAACCAATCTCTTAGTTCTGCATTTTTAATATTCTAGTCTTTTACCTCAAACTGTTTCTTACTCCCAAAGGGTCCTATGTCAGTTACCTTGGTTGACATTTTTCACCTTCTTAACATTCCTGTCGAAGGCAACATTATTCTCCCCAATTTTTCTAATTCTTTTCAATCTTCCTTTAACTGTCCATCAGAGTCTTCCCGTCTTTCTTACACTAATTTTCTCACTCACGAGATGGGAAAACCCAGTAGCAAGGTCACATTCCAGGAGGAATGTTCTTTTTATCTCTACTGGTTGTGCATGTTCATGATTTGCTCATCCTCGAAGAGGATTACTCTGGGGTTTGCCCCCATTGCTACAGCTCTAGCCTCGGACCATCGATTGGCCTTAAGCCCTTTCATGTTTGTTATTCTTTATAGATCACTCTAGTCCCTGACTCGAGAGAGACATAATGGGCCATTATGTCTACTCTAATTATGGATTTATGCCTATTTTTTAAGTTTATCTCATGTTCCTTTGAATTACTATACTCGAGTCTCATTTTGCAACACTCAGCACTAGCTCGAGGCCAGGTATCCTAAATCATCTTCTCCCACTTTTCCCGATGCATCGATGTCATTCTTGATGTACATAGGGTGAGTTCTGACATTCATTTCCTCCCATTTCAAGACTTGAAGTTTGGCTCTGCCAAATATCTTGCTTAGCAACCAAACCCTACCCAGTCCAAGTTCAAAGCCCTAAGGATTTGGACATCTTATGTTTATTCTCAAGACCTACCTGTTTTCCATAAACCCGATCATGTTGAAGCTTATTGTCTAAAACTGTGCGCCCAACAATTCAGACTTGTCCAATGTATCCATACTCCTATTTTTACTTTAAATTCTCCTGGGAGACACATCCCTACAGTTCGAGAGAATTATTCATCGAAAAGATAGGGAGAAGTAGCCCGTCCATGATGTCACTTTATGTCACATCCTTTCGAGGGGTTCTAGAATCGACACCCTCTTTTGACACTTGGTGGTCGAGCTTCTTAGAGAACGTTCGAGAGTTACTGAGTCAAATCAAAGATCGACTATAGCCTCATTATGAGGCTCCTCCAATAGTAGGTATATTATTTTACTTTTCCCTTGTCATTTTTTTTGTTAATTCTCAAGTTTCTTACTGTAAAAAAATTTCAGTGGCCCCTCTCTGTGCTATTTCTGTCCTTTCAACTTCATCTCGTCCAAACAAGTAGCCCAAAGTTGGTCTGAGGAAATCGAGATGTCAGGAAGACATTAAAACTTTGTCTATGAAGGATATGGTCAAGCATCAAAAGGAAGTTGTTCGAGCTATCAAGATCGAACATCAATCCGAAGGAGAGGTTGACCTGGCGAGAAGAAAAAGGAAGGCAGTTGTCCTATCTACTGAGGACAAGTTACATCAAGAGCTCGAGGAGAAAGAAGAACTGATGAAAAAGACCAAACCCGAAATCGAGGCTCTAAATCAGAAGAAAGTCGATGAGAAAAAAGAGCGGACAATGTTTGAATTAGAAAAACAAACCAAAGCACTAAATGACAACCTTGCTCATTCATGGGAGGAGGAACAAAAGGTTATCGACAAGAGGAAAAGGGAGGAGAAAATGTTAAAAGGTGAAAAAAGGGAAAAGAGAAAACAAGAAGAAAAGAAACAAAGAAAAGAAGAAAAAAGAAAAAAACAAACTAGATGCTGAAGAAATCGATAGGAAACAAGATGAAGAGAAAAAGATAGAGGAGGAAAAACAAAAAAAAAAGCAAGAAGGGGATGAAAGGAAGAAAGAAATTGATAAAAGGGAACAAAAGGAAAAAAGATAAGAAGGAAGAAAAGAAGAAAAAGAAAGAAGAAGATAGAAAGAGAAAAAGGAGGAGGAAAAGAAGAAAAAGGAAGAGAAGAAAAGACAACTCGCGGATGAAGCAGAGAGAAAAAGAGAAGAGGAAGAGAGAATATGATGGCTTAATGAGGCTAAAAGAAGAGATGAGCAGAGAGAGAGACAAGTGAAGGAGGAAGCCAAGAAGGTCAAGAAAGAAATAAGAAGAAAAGAAGAAGAAGAAGAAACACAGAAACAAGAAGAGGCTAACATCAAGAAGCAAAAAACTGAAGCCTCAAGACAGGCTGCAGAGGATGAGGCAATAATTGAAGATCTTGATACAGGTTATTCCCCTTATTAAAGGGAGACCGAGGGTCCATCTCGAGACCACGATACTCCTCCTAGTGAAGAATCATCAGCTGAGGTGATGGACCTGGATCTGCCCTCTGCCAGTCTGACCACTCCGATTCCAGAATCTTCATAAATGATTTCATCGAAAGGCCTTGAAAGTACCTTGTTCAATGCACCAACAACTGAGACTTTGAAGATTCATGTTGAGACTCTTCCTTTAGAATCATTGCCAGTAACTGTTCTAGGCTAGCCTTCCCTAGAGATTTCTGGACATTCAGCTCAGCTACTTTCTCGAGCTAAGCTTTTTACTTTGGGGGCCGCAAGGATCACAAGGTCTTCTTTGTCTTCATCTCTTTCGCCTTTGCCCTCATATCAGTTACACCAGGATCTAGCAATGTTTTAATCTTGCTTCACAGTTAGGCCATCGACTGTACTCTTAGATCTAGTAGCCAATGCCACATTCGTTAATTCCAGCAATTTGTTACTTCAACATCCTGGCTATTTATCTGTAGATCAACGAGCCAGTCTCCGCCTGTCGCTTTCTTCCCAGAGCAAACCTCTTGAACAACTTCAATTAAGGCGTACCAAAGAGGTTCATGGCCAAGAATTAAAGGCTTAAATCGATGCTCTACTGTCCCAACAATCATTAATTATTGAGCATATTTCCTCTCCGATGGACAACATTAATGCTCAAATTGCTGAAATTGAGAAGGTTGAAGCCAATCACCGGAAGTTAAAAGTGATTTTACAGAATTCTAGTATGGAGCTCAAGAAAGTGATGGAACAAGATTCTTTTCATTCTGAGGAAATTCCATGCCTAGAAGGAGAACTATCGACTTGTGAGTCAAAGCTTAAAGGTTGTGACCAGGTCATCGACACCTGATGGTCTTTACTAGCTTCTGTTTTCTCTTGAACTTTTCTGACCAATTATTTTGTACTTTTATTTTGGTCTTTTTGTAACTTTCTTACTTCATATATTTTATATTGGTTAACTTTTACTCCCATATTGAGGGCTTGTACTTTTTTAGGTATTTTTCATTAATACTTCGTACATGTTCTTGTTCCTAGACCTACATTAATCTGTAGGCATTGACGTCTAGTACTTCACTTACTAAAAATGGTCTCTCCCATGTTGGGGACCATTTACCTAGTTTGGGATCCTTAGTCCCAACCGGCAAGATAACTTTCCATACCAATTATCCCTCATGGAATGATTTGGTTTATACTCTCCTATTATAAACCTCAACCACTTTTTGTTTTTGAGAAACAATGGAATTGAGGGCTTCAAGTTGTTTCTCCCCAAGGTCATCCATTTCAGACATCATAGCCTTTTGGTATTCTATATGGCTTAGTTGATTCTGATTTGCCACCCTCAGAGATTGCACAATGATCTCTATTGGTAGTACCGCATCGTGCCCATATACCAGTGCATAAGGCGTAGTCTAAGTGCTCGATCTTTTTAATGTTCAATACACCCAGACAACATCAGATAACAATTCGTCCCAATTTGATATTTTTTATAATATTGTTAGTTGCATCTGCTTGTTAATTTTCCTGGGCGTAATATGGAGTTGAATTCACTATTTTGAACCCATAATCTTGGGCAAATTCTTGTATTCGAGCTCTATTGAATATCAGCCCTTGGTCGATGGTAATAGATTGGGGAATTCCAAATCGATGCAGTATCATTTCTTTTATAAAATGTATTGCATTTCTCTCATTAACGTCTCAATATGGCTTGCACTCTACCCACTTTGTAAAATAGTTTGTGGCTACTAAAATGAAACAATTTCTTTTTATCAAGGTTGGCCTGACTTTTCCTATCATGTCGAGAGCTCATCATCTAAATGGCTAAGGCTCTATGATAGAATGCAGGTTGGCTGTTGGTACCCTGGGCATTGGCCCATGTTGTTGACAAGCTTCACAATCCTGGGCATATCTGATGCAGTCTTGTAAAATACTTGGCCAGAAAATAGCCATACCAATGGATCAACTACCTCATTTTTATTTCTAATTGGTATGCACCACAGATTCCTTTGTAAACTTTTGTGATTGCAAGCTTAGCTTTATTAGTCCACAGACATTTAAGCAACATACCATCAGCCCCTCGTTTAAAAATCTCTGAAGGTTCACCTCAAAGTATATATTCTCTAGCTTTGAGTTTCAAAGAATTATTTCCTCCTCGATTAGGGTTCTATAGATACCAAATGATTGGTTTCTTTCAGTCATCCTATTTTTCCCTTCCATTATTGAGAATAATGATGTTGATATTAAGGAATTCTTCTCAAATTGAACTCCCACACCCAAACTGCAGGCTTGCAATGTTATTATTTTCTTCAAGGGAGATAGGACTCGTTTTGTATCCTGAACCAACTAGCGCCATCGAATTGGCCTTGTGGTTGAGGCTTCAAGGTATGCACTTCAATGTGGCAACGTCGAATGCCTTTAACAATTGCTCAACTTTGTCCCTATAAGGTATCAAAGTAGGGCTAATACATTTATAGTCTCCTAAGGCTTAGTTTATCACTAACCGTGAATCCCCAAGGACTTCGAGGAAGTTTACTCCTAAGCTATTTAAAAACAATAAACCTTTAACCAAGGCTTTATATTCAGTCTAATTATTGGTGAATTCTCCTTCTAGTCCTAAGTTCAGTTCTATGATTGTTCCTCTTAGGGAAATAATTACTATCCCTATCCCGGATCCTTTCTTAGTCTTAAACCCATCGAAATACAGTAGCCAAGGAGCTAGGGTAATGCAATTGTCCTAGTTGTTTGTCTGAACAGGGTGGCAGAGGTGATTAGCTAGGAAATCTACTGAGGTCTGACCCTTTACTACTTTCTTCGAGACATAGACAAGATCAAACTTAAGGAGAGCAAGACTCCATTTTCTGATTCAACCTTTTACCATAGGTCATGACAACATGTATTTTACTCTATTAGTTTGAGCCACGATATACAACATGTGATCGAAGATAATGTCTCAATTTCCTTAATATAAAGTACAATGTTATACATAATTTCTCTATCACAGGATAATTACATTTGGCCTTCTATAAGACTAGACTTAAGTAGAACATTGACTATTTGTGCCCTTTTTCGTTATTTAAAGCCAATAAACTTGCTATCGAGTCTTCTGTGGCTGAAATGTATAACTTCAAGGGCTTCTCTTTTCTCAGCGGCATCAACACTGGTGGATTTGAAAAATACTCATTGATCTTCTCAAAGGCTTGTTGGTGCTCTTCTTTAACTCAAATTCTTTGTTCCCCCTCATTTGCAGTATAGGTGAGAACACTTTTGTCTTTCCTGCCACATTAGAAATAAAACGTCTAAGGAAATTAATTTGCCTAAAAAACGGTTGTACTTCTTTCTTTATAGAAGGTGATTAGGCCTGAATAATTACATTAGTTTTGTTCTAGTTTATCTCAATTCCTTGATAATGCACCAGGAAGCCCAAAAAATTTCCAACACTTACTCCGAATGCGCATTTTAAAGGGTTCATTTTTAATTGATGTTTTCTCATCCTAAGGAATCTCTTTTCTAGATCGAGTAAGTGGTTATCGAAATCATAAGATTTCACCACTATGTCATCGATGTATACTTCCATAAATTTTCCAATCATGTCATGGAAAATGTAATTCATGACCCGCTGGTATGTTGTCCCAACGTTTTTCAAGACAAAGGGCATTACCACCCACTCGAACATACCTATCGATCCTGGACATCGAAAAGCTATTTTATGAATGTCTTTTTCATCAATAAAAAATTGGTTATAACCAGAATGTTCATCCATAAAAAATAATATATGATGTTGTGCTGCCCCCATCAATTAACAAATCAGCCACAGGCATGGGATATTCATCTTTCAGGGTGGCAGTATTAAGATTTTGAAAGTCAATGCGAATTCTCAATTTGTCATTCTTTTTTACCACTGGTACTATGTTCGAGAGCCATTCGACATACCTAGTAGGGTGGATGAACCCTGCCATTAGCAATCTTTCAATTTCCTCCTTGACCTTCAAGATAACCTCATTGGTCATTCATCGAGGTAGCTGCTAAAAGAGAAAGTAGCCATCCTTCATAGGTAGTCGATGCTTGACAAGCCTTTTGTCTAGTATGGACATTTTCGAGTAGTCCCAAGCAAAGCAATCTTTGTATTGCTTAAGGACAGTCATGGTCTTCTCAAATTTGGATGCCTCAAGCTTGGTATTGAGGTACGTTACTCATGGGTCCTCTGTGGTACCCAAATTCACTTCTCTCAAATCATCTTGGACTTCAGCCTTCAAATCATCTAATTTGGTAGGGTATGTGATGTTCTTAGTTGTTCAACTCCTATGACTTCATGCTCATAAGATAACTCTTGTGTACTACATTTGGCAAGATACATCTCAACTCTTTTCTCTGTCAAGTATCCCAACAGTCTTTTCATGGCCATTTGTATGGCCCCTTCTCTCTCTTTGTTTAAGTTAGTCATTCGACTCTTCTTTATTTTTCGGGCTTGCTTTTTCTAACCCTATTGGTGCACTAGTGTTGACTAGTTCTTTACACAATTCTTTGAATTCCTGACTTATCGAGGTCTCATCCTCTTAGGTTTTTTACACAGTAACCTTGATAGGTTTTCCCTCGCTATCTTGTCTGACCAGCTTGATTGCTCCAACATTGTCGTCATAAAGATGGGTCTTGACATTGTTTGTTGAGGCTAGAAATGGTTTCTAATATGCATACACACTTCTACACAGTTACTATTATTCCAAAATAATAACAGTTGATGCAAAGATGACAAGACACACCAGTTCAAGTGTATCCAATCTCTTCCTAATAATGCATTATAATTGGAAGAGGTGTCAACCACAAAGAAAGTAGTCACCTATGTTCGACTCCCTACCCGCAGTTCGAGTGGGAGGACTCCTTTGGTTCAGCATTCCCTAAGAAACCACAAATAGATACATCTGTTGGTACTAGGTCACTATCAAACTTTGATAATTTTCTCATCATCGACAAGGGGAGTATGTTTACAGCCACCCCATTATCAATTAGTACCATATTCATGGGTCGACCCTCCATATGTACCTTTATGTATAAAGGTTTTAAATGTTGGGTCATGTTTCTAGAGGATTTGTCAAAGATAAGCTTACCTTTATCCTCATCCATATTTGTTCTGAGCTCCTCTTCCTTTGGTGTAGTGTCCTTGAGTTCTATGGCAATCGATTTCTCTAAGATAATGTCTTAAAGTTCTTTTTTTACCTCAAAAACCTGGTCTTGTTGGGCTTTGAACTTGACAAGCAGTGTGAGAATCATGTTGCAGTCAACTGCTCTCTTGGGATGACTACCAAAATGAATATCGGCCATATGTCCCTTATCGCTAGGGAAGTTATCTGTGATCGATTTTAAAGGTGTGAAAGACTCTGCGAATAACCCCTCATTCTCAAAATCTCTAAAGTCATCCTCATCTTATGGTAGTTCTGCATGTCTGCCCAGGTCATATGTTGTTTTTATAGTTCCTTTCCTCTTTTAGTCTAGATTGTTGTCGAGGTGTCTTGCAACTTGTCTTGGTGAGTTTTCTTGGCTTTTCTTAGTTTTCGACCAATGAGCACACGTATGGGCCTGAGCTCCTGATTGTCGTTGACATTAAGTATGGGATAGCATCCCCTTTCTAATTTTTTATGTTATCTTCTGCTTGATTTGTCGTCAGATGACGTGTTGAGTTGGCAATTAGGCTGGGCATATTTAACCATCCAGTGCTGGGTGGCTCCTCCTTGTCCTTCTTGTTGCAATCCTAATTCTCGACTTGGAACCTGGTTTAGGTTTCCTTGTCAAGTTAAGGCCTGTTACAGTAGCCATCTTCTTTTCTGAGTCCTTATCAAAGAAGGAAAATCAGGGTTGTACCTATACTTGTATGCTGGGAGGCTTCGAGCATGTTGCTAGTTAGCAAACGTAATCACTTCCACCCATCTATCAACCTCTCCTGGAGGCGATTTAACTATCCTCGAGGCCTGTGATGCTTCTCGAGGTGGCTCATTCCCCAACCAAGGTTTGTTAATATATTGACCCCTTTCTCTTACCCATTTGTTAGGCCACCAGTCTCTAGCGTGAGGGGTCTGGAAAGTACCTCTTGAATTTGGGTATGCCTTTCTCCTCTGAGTAGGTTTTGCTGGTGCAGAGATCTCTACCTCTCTTTTTGCAGCCATGGCCATAAGATTGGCTATTATTTTGACACATCTATCATAAAGTAAGAAGTAATCCTCCTTGACCAGATCTTTCCTGTCATCTTTGTTGTTGAGCTGTGACTCACATGTCTTTATATTAGAGTATTCGAGTGGTGTTTTCTTGCATTCGGTCATATTTGGAACTCTCCTCACAGTTGAAGGCATCGATCGTAGTCCTACAAAATGTACAACTTTAGTGAGACCGGCATCCGCATTCATTTTTTCGATACCTTCTTGTTCCCCTTTCGGTGTCCAATCTATGGTTATCATATCGACATTCACTAGCTTTGGAAAGGGGTTGGTATCTACTGTCATAGCCTCGATTTTGTCAGGAAATCGAAGTAACTTCTTATTAATTATTTCTTAGATGACATTTTGAAATACTACACACTTGTTAGTTGGGTGTGTAAATGAATTATGTCATTTGCAATAATCCTTTACACGTAGCTCTTTGTGTGTGGGGATTTATGTCTTCCAACTAATTTAATCTGCTTATCCTCAAGCAACATATCGAATATTTGGTCAGCTTTGGTTAGGTCGAAGGAGTAAGTTTTTGTTGTTGTTAGTGGTTTATTTGATTCCTGTGCATGGTTATCCTTTCTGGCCAAAGCATCACATGTGAAAGGTATGTTTCCTACAAATTATGCTAGGTTGACTTCATAGTTAGGGTCTTGATAGTATGTCATGTATGACAAATTACGTCACTGATTCTTCTCTCAAAGAATGCTCTCATAACCGGTGGCTTTTTCTGATAACTTGAATAAGTCAAAAAATGTCATTCCCTAGAACTTTTTTATAAGTTCGAAGCCGAGTCCATCCTGGGCGAGTTTTACAAACTCAACCTCAGGTAGTCCACTAAGGCACTTTGCCTTAGCTTGTTTGAATCTCATAATGAATTGTTCCGCCATTTCTCCTAGTTGTTGTTTTAACCTAGCCAAGTCTACCATCGCTACCCCGATATCTACTCAAGCAAAGTGGGATTGGAATTTATCTTCCATTTATTCCCAACTTTGTATCGAGTTCTGTGGGAGGTTGGTGTACCAGGTAAAAGCTTACCCTATTAAGGAATTGGCAAAAGTTGTCCAGGTAAAAGCTTGGAGAATTCTCCACACTGTGTGGTGAATCGGTTAATGTGTTCCATAGCTATTTTGTTATATTCTCTAGAAAAGGTAGCAAAATCGAGTATTTTATACCCTCGAGGGAATTCATAATCCCTATCAATTTGCTCTGGGTAAGGTTTTCTATATGTTGGATGTGCGGCCCGTCGAAGGGCAGGCCCATACAATTCCTCGAGAACCCCTATAACTTGTTCTTAAGGGTTCTAGGCATATCCCTATGGGATCACACCATATGGTTGCACTAGGCCTGGGTAGGCCCTTTGGTAATGCAGAGGTTGAGCATGGTATCCCGTGCCCATACCAGTGGATTCCTCATCGTTAAGAGTAGGATTTTCCCAATAGTTTGGTAGATCCTACCTCATGTTATGTGGTTGATTTGTCCCACCATATCCATATCTATTTACATTTTGTCCATGAGATTGATTTCCCCAATAATTGGGTGGGTCATGCCTTCTAGGAGGCGGAGGTCCTAGACCTGAGTGCCCATGTGAATTGGCACTATACCCAAATTGATCATTTTGATAGGGTCGATGGGTGTTGTGATTGTAATACCCAGTTCAACCGTTATATTGGTCGTGCCCCTTGTTCTGGGACCCCCATTGCTCTTGTCAAGATGGTCCAATGGGTTCGAATACTAGGTTTTCATATATCTCGGTCCCTTCGGGCTCTGATGGAACATTTATCTCTGAGTGATAACCCATAGGGCCTTGATTCCCCTATCCTAGTCCTCTTGCAGACACTCAGACTGGCTCCTGCTAGGCTAGCTCAGGGAAAACCTTAACTCAAGGTTCTTCAGGGTATCTAAGAGGTCTCTCGTGCCCCCCGAGTCTATTTGAGGATTCTGGGATGTCTGTTCTATCAGCCATTCCTCTGTCCCTAGTGCCTAGGTTCTGACTAGCTCGAATGTTCTCTACCAAAGGCTGGAGTACCTTTAGTAGGACATCTCCCAGGATACCTAGCATCATTTAGAATTTTGTTTCCATTCTCTCAATAAAGTCATCGAGTTTGTTTTCAATATTGTAAGACAACTCACATGTCTCATCACCATTCAAATTGATGGGTCATTTGTCTTTTTGAGGTGCCATTTATGGCTTTGAATACAAAATAAATATTAATCAAACCTCCAACTGTGGTTGCCAATTTGTTGGTGGTTAACAAAAATTATTTTGTTCTGGACTCGACACGTGAACGGGTCTTTCCAATTCGGATTATCAAAATGGTTTCGGGTTCGGTAATGCCTCTAGATTGTGGACTTTTACAACAAACAATAGCACCCAATACTAACAGTACAAAGAAAATTTTAACTGAATTGAAAGTATAGAGTACAATGCTAGTTACAAAGATACCTTTGAATAACAGATTAGTTGTTGTATATCCTCTTGAAATGGGGAAGACCTCGTTGAATATGATCATTCGAACAAAAATAGATTAGCCGCTACTCTTTTTCTTGGAAGCACCTTATTGAATCTGGTTTCGCGAACAATTCAGACTGGCCGATTCTATTCTCTCTGGAAGAGCTTCGTTGAATCTAGTTATGCAAAAAAGATAGATTAGCCGATGCCCTTCTCCAGAAAGAGTTTTGTTGAATCTGGTTCTATAGAGTAGATGAATCACCCAGGACAAGGGATTCAAATCACTATAGAAATAAACTACTACTATGCATGTTGATGCAAAGGCATCATTTTTCAAATCTATGGGCAAAGGTGTGAAAGAAGCTCCATCAAGTCAAGCCCTGAAGACCAAGACTCAAGCAGGACTACAACTTTTAATAAGGTAAAGGCATGCATGTAGCTTCATAGGGATCATGTAGTATGACCCTAAGTATGTCCACACACATGGTTGAATTCCCCAAATTGATCCCAAGTGGATATGAACTTCCCCAAGATGTACACAGCAGTGTACTTACAGAATTCACTGTGTGTGATCAATCGCAATGTAGAACACAGTATTCATGATCGATCACAAAGCCCATGATCGATCACACTCAGAGTTTTTGACCTCCCAAGGACTAGGCCTCTTCTCCATGACCGATCATAACCTAGGTCCAACAGCCTTGTGATCGATCGCAAAGTCCATGATCAATCACGACATGGTTGTAACTTAAAGTGAGGCCCACACCACTCGACACCCCTCGAGCATGTTTTGAGGGTTATGAAAAAATGACCCATGATCGATCACAAACCCCATGATCGATCACAGATCTGGATTTTTAGGAGTTCACCAAAACTCTGTTTTGAATGTATGACCAGTTTCTCTTGTCCGTTTGAAAAGATTTTAATCCAAGGATTGTGAGTATTTTCTGTCCTCTATAAAAGGAAATGTTTCCCATTAGGGCAAGACAATCTTCAAGCATTCAAGAGAGTACTATTTGATTTACTAAAAAGAGCTTTCAAGGGTGAGAAACCCCATTCCTCAATTGCTTGAGCTGCAAGCTTGAAAGTTTATCAAGAAAATCTCTCTTGGTTCCCTCTCAGCTCATATTAGCTAACATCGACTTGAAAGGTGTGGTTTGGGTTATCCTTTGAGGAAACCCTCTTTGCGGTTGGCCTAGCTTGAGAAGCTCTAGTGCCATAGCTTGAAGAAGAAGTGGGTGTATAAGGTAAATCAACTTAATAAGGAGCACTCCTATATGTGGTAAGAACAACAACATCAACCAACCTAGTGATAATACTTGCTATTCATTTTGCATTCATTTGTATATTCATTCATCATCATTTGCTTTGCTTCTGCCGGAGACACTGAAAGCTTTACTATCTCAGCCGAAGACACCGAAAGTAATGCACATTCGTCGGAGACACAGAGTGCAGTTGAGTAGATTGCTTGTGAGCAAGTAGTGAGGTTTTGTATGTTGACCTAGGTTGTATATGACAATTTAAATGAAATATACCTAAGCTCATAGTGAGCTTTAGAAGAGTGGATGTAGGCCTTAATGCTGAACCACTATAAACATTGTGTTGTGGATTGATTGTGTGATTGCTGTCTCATTATATTTGTGCTTAGATCTCTTATTATTTACTACGTGTTTGTCTAAATGCTTAAGTAAGCACCTTGTTGCACACACACACTTAAGAAGATTAAAATCAATCTCAATGTTGGCAAGAAAGGGTAGAATAAATTTAATATCCTATTCACCCCCTTTAGGATAACTTTAGAGACATTTCAATTGGTATCAAAGCCTAGGTTACTCACATAGAGGGCTTAACAACCCAAGTAAGATCCTACCAAAAATCCTAGATGGCTAGAGAAGATAGTGCTATGTCCATTAACACCCTTCCATTTTTCAATGGAACAGATTATGGGTATTGGAAATCTCAGATGTAGATATTTCTAAATGCTTATGACCCTAGGGTGTGGAACATGATTGTTGATGGTTGAACAGAACCCGACAAACCTAGGAGTGAGTGGACTCTCGCCGAATCGGGTGCTCACAAGTTCAACTTTAGGGCATTGAATGCCATATCTAGTGGCTTAACTCCAGATGAGTTTAGGTGGATAGCTCATCTCAAGATGGAAAAAGAAGCGTGAAAGCTTCTCTCGGTTACCCATGAGGGTACAAGTGCCGTAAAGATGTCCAAGCTTCAAATGTACACTGCACAACTTGAAGCATTAAGGATGGAGGATGATGAAGAGATCTCCTAATTCATTGCCAAGTTATTAAACTTGGTGAATAGCATGAGAAGTCTAGGTGAGGACATTTCTGAGTCCAAAGTGGTGAGAAAAGTGCTTAGGTTACTACCTAAAAGGTTTAGGCCTAAGGTCATAGTTATAGAGGAGAGCAAAGATCTAGAAGTCATGAAGTTGGAGAGTTGATTGGTTCACTTCAAACATTCGAAGCAACCATTAAGGAACCTGCCAAAAAGAAAGACATTGCCCTTAAGGTAGAAGAGCTCTCCGAATCAGATAAGGATTCGGATGATGACTTGGCCTTTATTTCCAAAAGGTTTAAGAAGTTCTTTAGGAGAAATACTAAAGATTACTCCAAGAACAAGCAAATGAGAAAGTCCTACCCCGGATAAAAAAAAGAAAAATGACTTCTCTAAAGAACCACCCATTTACTATGAATGCAAAGGTAGGAGGCACATTGCCGAAGATTGTGACAATAAAAAGAACAAGTTCAAGTCAAAGGGCAAGGCCATGGTGGCCACATGGGATGATGAATCCGAGAGTTTAGAACATGAATCCTAAAGTAGTGAGGAAGTTCCCTCACAAGAAATTAAGGCTTTTATGGTCTTTAGTACTTCCACAAGTTCACTATTAGAGTCTAGTGACTCAAGTAAAGATGAGGGAGAATATGAAGAAGAGGAGGATACTTATGATGCACAAGAGGCATTTGATGACCTCTTTGTTTAAAGTGTTGAGTTGGGGAAGAAAAATAAACAACCAAAGAAGGAAATAGTTGAGTTGATTGAAAAGTCAAAGTCTCTTGAAGACATTATCTTCACTCTTAAACAAGAGTCCTCTTCGAAAAGTGAAAAGGAGAAAGGTCATTCCAAAGTAAACTATTTGCTCTTATGTAAAAAGGAGGATATGAGCTTAAAAATAGTAGAACTAGAGAAGAAGCTCAATGACTCTAGACTATTTCTACATTTAAAACAAGCCAATAGGAGAAAAGAGAAGGAAAGACTCCTTGAGGACAATAGAAAATTGTCTAACAAGGATCTTGAGTTAGAGAAGAGGCTCAAAACCTTGGATAAAGAGAAGGATGAGTCAAGTGGTGATGATTCACTCATCCAAGAGTTGGGGGACCATGTCAAGACACTAAATGAGAGAAACAAAGCTCTCAATTTGACTTGTGCTCAACTTACAAGGAAGTCCCTTGATTACCTCAAGCAAATCAAGGAGCTTGAAGAAGATAAGAGGAAGAACATCTCAATGCTTGCCCAAGAAAATGGGAAGTTTGAGAAGTTGCTCAAAATGAGCAAAAAGTATGGAGGCATGACTGGATTTGGTTATTCTAAGGCCATTGCCTCTACCTCAACTCAAAAGCCCAAGAGTGACTTTGTCAAAGCTAAAGGATCTACTCAACCACCTCCACAACCCTCTCATAAGGGAAAGGAAAAGATGGAGCCTCCTCGACCTATGAAAATGTCAAATAAGGTTGAGAATAACACATTTACCTCACTCAAAGGTAAAGCACCTATCAGATAAGGTAGAGATTGGGAGAGGTATATGAAACCCCAATCAAGATCCTATGCATAAGTGGTTGGGAGTAAACCTCAAACCAACTAAGCATCTTCTTCTAGAGGAGCTCAAGGAATGAACAAACATTATTCTTATGTTGAGGTATGGAATAAATATCACGCAAATAGGACTTCCACTTATGAAGGAGCCCAAGTGGAAGCCTCCACTTCTTGGAAGACTAGAGTGCAATATAGTCAAAATGGGAATCCTAGAAGAGGACCCCAATTTTTCTATAATGAATAATTTAGAAGGAAAATAATACAATCTCATACACCAAGAAGGCCCACATTCTATTGCTATTATTGTGGCTTAGAAGTGCATATAAAGGTGGATTACACAAAAATAGCCAATGACATCAAGTCCCAAAGAATGCAAGCAAAGAAAACACCAATTAGGAAAAATGTCAAGAAAAATAAACTATATTCAAAACATTAAAAATAGAAACCTTCAAAGAAAGAAGGACCTAGCCCAACAAAGTGCCAAACAACAAGTTTCTTGACTTCCCAAGGTTAAGAGAGTTTGGGTTGGAAAGGATGATTCAAAGTGCTTGGTCATCCATACTGCACTAAGAGCCAAAAGCTCATCAAGGTGATACCTTGATAGAAGTGTGCTACACATGTCTAGTGAGAAAGAGCTCTTTACTAAGCTAAAAGATGCTTAAAGTGGATATGTCATGTTTGGTGATGGAAACACTGCCAAAATCCTTGGGGTAGGAACCATTGGAGCATCCGGCATTCCTCAACTCACTGAAGCTCTCTATGTTTAAGGCCTTAAACACAATTTGATTAGTATTATTCAAATATGTGACAAAGGCTATAAAGTATAATTCGATAAAGATGGATGTGTGATTAAGGATCACAAAGAATACAACATCCTAGCTAAAGTAGTAAGGACAAGTGACAATTGTTATGTCATTGATCCTCATTCACAACAAGAAGACACTTTTCTTTTGACCCAAAAGGATGAGACCAATCTTTGGCTTCAAAGATTAGGGCACCTCAAATTTAGGAATCTTACAAGACTTAGCAAGAAGGGGATAGTCAAAGACCTTCCCAAGCTAAACAAGGCTGACAACCCAATTTACAGGAGATGTCAAATGGGAAAACAAACTAGAGTCTCACACAAGAAAGTTACATCTATTGGGACTACTAGACCCTTAGAACTTCTTCACATGGACTTGGCTGATCCAACTAAAACCAAGAGTCTAAGAGGAAGAAGTATTTGATAGTCGTGGTTGATGATTTTTCTAGGTACACTTGGGTATCATTCCTAAGGGAAAAACCTGAAGCCTTCAATGAATTCTTAAACATTTTTAAATGGATTCAAGTTAAGAAAGATCTAATTATCAAGAGAATATGAAGTAACCATGAAAGAGAATTTAAGAATCACAAATTCTCAAGTTGGTGTAAAGAGTTTGGAGTGAAACATGAGTTTTTAGCTCCCAAAACCCTCTAACAAAATTGGGTGGTTGAAAGAAAGAATAGGACTCTTCTAAACATGGCTATAATAATGATTTCAATAAAAAAACATAGCCAAGAGGTTTTGGGCTGAGGAAATTAGCACGGTGTGCTATGTCTCAAACCGAGTCTACCTTAGACTAGGCACATCCAAAACCCCATATGAATTATGGAGTGGCAAGAAGCCAACAGTTAAATACTTTAAAGTATTTGGCAGCACTTTTTATATTCTTTGAGAGAGAGAGAGAACAATTAAGAAAGTTTGATGAAAAAATTAATGTGGTCATGCTCTTACGATACTCCACATTTAATAGAGCCTACTTTGTCTACAACATTAGGACTTGCTCGGTGAATCAGTCAATCAATGTGTTGGTAGATGACTTTGAGGCAACATATGAGCAAGGAAACTTGCCAGTAATATTGTCTGACCATGAGAATGAGAGTTCATCTCAAGTGGAGATTAAGAAATCCTAAGGAGATCAAGAAGAACACTCTTCTCAATTAAGTTTTGAGGAAGAAGTTAAAGAAATTTAACTTCAACCTAATGACAAAAGGCTCACCAAAGGATTATCACGAGGAGACATCATTGGTGATCCTAACATTGGAGTGAAGACAATGAGACAAATAGAAAACATCCTTAGTCTCATATGTTTCACTTCTAAAATAGAGCCCAAGAAAGTAAAAGAAGCTCTAAATGATCCGGATTAGATCATAGTCATACAAGAGGAACTAAATCAATTTTAAAGGAATGTTGTATGGTTTCTCACAGAAAGGCCTACTGACAAGAATGTCATTGGTACCAAATGGATCTTTAAGAACAAACATGATAAACATGGTACAATGACTAAGAACAAGGCCATACTAGTTGCAAAGGAATATACCCAAATAAAAGACATTGATTTTGAGGAGACATTTTCCCTATTACAAGGTTGGAGTCCATTAGGATCTTCTTGTCTATAGCATGTTATTTGAATTCAAGCTATATCAAATGGATGTCAAGAGTGCATTTTTAAATAGAATTCTTAAAGAGAAAGTATATGTTGAGCAACCTGAGGGATTTGTGGACCCTCATATGTCAAACTACTTATATTGGCTCAAGAAGACGTTATATAGTCTCAAACAAGCTCCAAGAGCCTGGTGTGAAAGACTCATAAAGTTTCTTCTTGATCACCATTTTGATCAAGGAAGTGTTGACAAAACACACTTCATCAAAAAGCAAAATGGTCATATACTCATTGCTTAAATCTATGTAGATGACATCATTTTTGGGTCTACTAGTGAGGAAATGTCTCATGGTTTTGCCCAAACAATGAAATCAGAAATTGAGATGAGTAAAGGAGAACTAAAGTTCTTCCTAGGTCTACAAATGATAACATCTTTTTAAGCCAAACCAAATTTACCAGAGACCTTGTTTTCAAGTTTGGATTGCGAGAATCCAAACCAGCTAGCACACCCATTAGTAAAAGTGACAAGATCAATGAAGACCTCGAGGGAGCTGAGGTCGATTCCATTTACTACAGGAGCATTATTGAGATTCTACTTTATTTGACAAGTAGATCAGACATTGTATTGAGTGTTGGTGTATGTGCTAGATACCAAGCTACCCCCATTTGATACCACATCTGAGATAGCTGGATACTCAGATGCTGATTGGGTTAACGATGTGGAGGATCGCAAGAGCACGAGTGGAGGTTACTTCTATATAGGCAACAGTTTTGTCTCCTGGCATAACAGGATACAAAACTCCATCTCTCTGTCAATTGTTGAGGTTGAATACATTGCAGTTGATAGTAGATGCACTAAACTCTTGTGGATAAAACAAATGCTTCGAGATTACGAGTTATAGCAAGGCACCATGAGTCTATTTGTAGACAACAAGAGTGCCATTGACATCTCCAAGAACCCTGGCCATCATTTTAGGACAAAGCACATTGACAGAAGACACCATTTCATCCACCAGTTGGTGGAAGAAAATGTCGTATCTTTAGATTATGTTAAGATCGAAGATCAATTAGTAGATATTCTAACCAAACTCTTGATTCCAAGCGGTTTGAGTATCTTCGAAGTGTTATAGGCTTATGCACCATTTATGGGGATCATGTGTGATTTTCCCGAGGTCATGGTGGCATGTGAAGATGGTCATGGAGTTAGGCATGCATGGGGAGGAGTGTGTTAGTGAGTGGGGGGATCCCAACTCAGAAAAATGAAGAAAATCCAAAAAATCAACATTCAAAATCGATTTCGCATTTGGAAATCGGTTTCGCCCTAACCGATTGCGAAACTCGCAATTGATTTAGCCTAAATCGGATGTAAAACTAGTAATCGATTTCGGGGGTATTTCTGTCCAAAAGTTTGCATGCAATTTTAAAAGGGAGAAACCGTTCGTTTTCCCTCATTTTTGCAACAAATGAACTCCGATTTTTTCCTAGAGCTTTATTTTCACTATTTTTGGGTTTGTCCTTTTAGATCTTGCCTTTTTGCCTCGAGATCATGTCTCCTCGCATAAAGAAGACTACGTTGAAGGGTAGATCTTCATCTAACCCTCCTCGGAACCCAGGGAAGCGACTAATGACAGTTTCTACCTCGTCAACGGTCGAAGAGGCCTGCCGCTCCTTCTCCCCTTGCAGTGATGCTATGAGTCTGAAGCGGTATCAACGTATTTTCTCCCGTTGCTTCATCACTGAGCGAGTAGTTAATGCCGACATGAACGGCTTGGTTGACAGAGACCTTGGAAGGAAGAAGATGGATGCCCTTCATATCAGTTTTGGGCCTTGTCCAGGAAGAGGTCGTTTGCATCTTCTATGCGAACAAGTTCGATATTGACGAGACACTCGTTTTGGACCATCGTGTGCAATACCTCCGCGGAAGTCAACCCCACCATCCTCTAGAAGTTATTTGGGGTACCTCGTACTCCCACTCCCATGGTGTATTCGATTCACCGCCTCACCTTGGAACAGAAAGGCGGGATGGTGGAAAACCTATGTGGAAAGTTCATGAACTAGTTCGATTGTTTGCCGCACAAGCAGTGTCGGCCAATTGTTAAGTCCACCGCATCTTCATGTACAACATACTCCCTACCACCAATAGGAGTGTGTTGACAGATGACACCGCATGCCTCATTGATGGCATCTTCAATGGTCAATAGATCGATCTTCTAGCCATCCTCTGCTACACAATGATTCTGTCGCACGAGGTGGCCCATTCGATTGGGAGTTTATCGTATCCCACTCATCACCCACATTCTCCAGGCAGCGAAGGTGCCCTTTAAGGTGACACCTAAGGGTCGCAAAGATAAGAGGGTCATTAGGCATGGGACCCTCCAAAAGATGGGCCTTGTTGACACAACTATAGGCCTCATAGTCGGACCTTCACGTGCAGGCACCGCCTCTGCACGTATCTCGATGATGACCCTCCTTCACACTCTGGTTAGGAAGGTTACCAAAGTCTTAAAGAAGCAAAAGACCCTGACTTCCAACTAGAAGCAATTAATAGCGTGCTACAACGTTGATCATCTAGGGCATCCAATTCGCTTGGGATCCGTGAGTGCGTCTGACTCTGAGCCTGAGGTGGAGACCGGCTTTGAGGTGTATTCTCCACAAATGCGAATAGACCCTCAGTCAAAGGATGAGGCCACTGTTGCACTAGGTGCTGGGGTGGTTAGAGAGGAGGCAGTCCAAGATGAGGGAGATGCTAGTGCTGGTGTTGGAGATGGTGATGATGATTATGATGATGGTGATGAGGAGGATGATGAGGACTAGCTTGTGGATGGAGCTGGCAGAGTAATTGCTTCACAGAGCAATGATTCTGAGTGATCAGGGGGAGTCACTTATTTTTATTTATTTTTCTATGTATAGCTAACCATGCCCTATAGGGGCTTCTTGTTGGATGTTCATTTTTGTTGTCTTGTATTTAGGGTAAATTCCCCTTTGACTAACTACTTGTAGCCCACTGGGCATTTTGCTTAATTAATGATATATCTTTTTTTGTTTATTTGTCTTCCCACTTTGGCTATTTATCCTCTTTATTATACTTGCTTGTCAATTCTTTCTAAAAAGGGGGAAAGATATTTCAAATCCACATGCATTTGTGTGGTGAGATGTGAGAGTGAGGGGGAACCACTCAATTCATATAGGACATACAAGAGAGGTACAAGGGTATGAGACTTAGAATATTAGTGATCTATGAGCCACTTCATACATAGGGGGAGTTAACAAGTTAAAAACATCAACCTATAATTCAAAACAACTCACTTATTGCATATTCGATATATATTCTCTCATGCTTTGCATTATTCATATATATTGTTCACATATTGGCCATTTGGCATGAAGAAGGTGGTTGTTTTGTGGTTGTGTTTGCAGGGCTTATTGACTCAAAGCACAAATGACTTCAAAACTATTGAGCTGAATTCCTATTCGTGTATTGTTGAGTCTATGTAATTGGGTCGAAGGGAATCAATATAAAATATATATAAATGTGTATTTGGGTTTTGCCATGGAATTGACGAGGGGGAGATTGTTGATATATGTCAATCCATGCGCATTTAGGTAGTGGTAGGAGTCTTGTAAGTGTCCTATGTGATCTCACAAGTTCAACTCATGAAGCATAGAATGACCAAAGACTCAAGGAAGAGCACGGGAAAGAGGCAGACCATGGAAAGTATATCACATGCATGCATATCATTTTGTCTTAAAATAAACCTAAACATGGTTTAGATCCCTTGTGAATACCCAAATCAAGATATTAAAGGACAGCCCAAAAATCAGCCAAAAAATATAGAGTGCAGAATATTACAGTTGAAACTGATTGCGAAATCTGCAATCGATTTTCGTGTATTCGGTTTCGAGGCTGATTTTGCATCTCAAACAAGCATTCCTAAGCCTCAAACCGATAAGCCCAAATTTGTTCCGATATGAGTTTTAAGAAATTTCCTAAAATCCAAATCGATTGCGAAACCCCAAACCGATTTGGAGCCTAAATCGGTTTTTAAACCCCCAATCGGTTTGGAGGGCATTTTTGGAAAAAAAATTATCACAAAATTTTAGGCGAAGATTTTGAAATTTGAATCCTGTTTTTGCATATCCAAAGGCCCAAGATGCCTCTCCCCTTATCATTTGCCTATCCTATGGCCATTAATGCTCCTCTCTACTATAAAAGGGACTTTTTCCCTTTAGGGTAAGTAATCTTCAACACTCCATGTTATTTTTGAAAGAGCTAAGAGGCATATTATTTTGAGAGCCCTCTTTACTATGCAAACCTCCATTTCCTACAGATTATTGAGTTTTAGTAGCTAGCATTCTATACTTCTCTCTCTCTCATTTCTTCTCTCTTATTGAGCATCACTTCTACTATCGAGGAGAGGTTGTGGTGAGCACTTTCCCAAGAGGAACTCAACTTTGGCTACGCTCAAGGAGCACTAGAGCCAAGTACTTGGAGTTTGTAGGTAGGTAAGGCATACTAACTCATCAAGGAGCATCCCACGTTTAAGCAACTAGCAACATCAACCATAGTGTGATAATATTTGCTTATCTTTGCATTCATTTGTATGCATATTCATTATTGTTATTGCTTTGCTTTTGTCGGAGACATTGGAAGCTTGATTACCTCTGCTGGAGACACCGGAAGTAGTACACACTCACCGGAGACACTGAGTGTTGTTGTTTAGCTTGCCATTGAGCAAGTAGTTTGGTTTGTATATTGACCTAGGTTGTAATAGTACCTAAGCTCAATAGTGAGCTTTAGAAGAGTGGACGTAGGCCTGAGTGCTAAACTACTATAAATCTTGTGTTGTGGTTGTGATTGTGTGATTGCTTGTCTCTTCATTTTTATACTCTATACTACTCTTACTTAGCATATGTTTTATATTATGCTTGAGTATTTACATTGAAGCACACACTCACTTAATTAAGTTAAGTGTAAAATAAATTAATAACATCCACAAGGTAATTTAAAAAATGGGTAGATTAATTAAGAAATCCTATTCACCCTCCCATCTAGGATTACTTTAGTGTCATTTCATACTTCTTCATCTAGGTCATCATCTAGGAAAACATTTTTCATCTCAAATTGAAAAAGTGGACAGTTTTGATTTACGGTTAGAGAGATGAACACATTTACTGAATTCATTTTGGCTACTGGGGCAAACGTCTCCTGATAGTCTATGCCAAATGTTTGAGTGTACCCTTTTGCAACGAGATGTGCTTTATACCTCTTCATCGACCCATCCGACTTGTATTTAATTGTTAATACCCACTTGTACCCCACCAGTTTCTTGCCTTTGGGAAGAGGAACTAACTCCCACGTATTATTTTTTTTTTAATGCCTTTATTTCCTCAACCGTTGCATCCTTCCATTTTTGTTGTGCTAACGCTTCAGGTACACTGCAAGGAACAAAAACAAGACAAAACCACAGAGAAACTATGAAACGAGGGTGATAAGGAATCATAGGACACAAAATTTGACATAGGGTGTTGAGCACAAGTTCTAACACCCTTTCTCTTAGCTATGGGTAGATCCAAATCATCATGAGGTGAACGAGGAAGGGAAGGAATGTTACCTGTCTTATGAACTGGGTTAGAAGTCAACTTTTAGAGTTGGTCATGAGAGTTCAGGTCTTCTTGTGCCTCTTCCATGTGTGCTCTTTGTTTATGTCGTCTGATATATACTTGCAACTCCCCCTTGCCACCAAGTCTATTATCTTTGCCATCAAAGTGATACAACGGAACGGGAACAGGAAGATGAATAGGGATTGAAGTAGAGATAGACAACTCTTTATTTGCAAACTGCTCTCCCTGTAGAGATGTCCCATAAGTAGAAAACAAAGGAATGGACTTAAAGAAGGTTACATCGTGAGATACAAAGTAACGACGGGTAAGAGGATAAAAACATTTTTATCATTTCTGATTCACCCTATAGCCCAGAAAAACACATTTAAGTGCCTTTGGATCTAATTTGGTGCGATTAGATTTAGGTCTATGGACATAACAAATACATCCAAAGGTTTTTGGTGGTAAAGGGAACATGGGGGAGTTAGGAAACATGATCTTAATAGGAGCATTTTGAGAAAGAACACATGAGGGCATCCAATTAATGAGGTATGCTGCCATTTGGACGACCTTAGACTAGAACGTTCTAGGCACATCCATGGTAAACATGATTGCACGGACAATATCCAATAAATGTCTATTTTTCCGTTCAGCTATCCTATTTTGCTTAGAAGTACCTGGACAAGTAGTCTGGTGAATGATGCTAGAGGTATCAAGGAAAGAGAACTCTCGAGAAAGGTATTCACCACCATTGTCGGACCGCATGATTTGAAGTTTAGTGTTAAACTGTATAAGAATCATACCATAGAAGGATTTGAAGGTTACAAACACATCACTTTTGTTCTTTAACATGTAAACCTAAGTTGTTTAAGAACAATCATCCACAAATGTTACAAAGTATCTAAAC
Organism: Platanus orientalis; assembly: GCA_025762735.1. Classification (NCBI taxonomy): domain Eukaryota; kingdom Viridiplantae; phylum Streptophyta; class Magnoliopsida; order Proteales; family Platanaceae; genus Platanus; species Platanus orientalis. The sequence goes on along the minus strand of JAOXJP010231678.1, from coordinate 931 downwards.
CCAAACAAAGAATTTGTAGGGGATGGTCCCCACACATCAGAAAGCACAAGAGAGAAAGGAACATCACTTTTATTATTATTACTAAGAAGATAAACAACCCTACAATGTTTAGCCAACTGACATGGTTAACAAAAGAAATTTGACATAGAACAAGAAAACTGAGGAAATATTTTCTTCAACACAGAAAAAGACAAATGACCCAAACGGTGATGCCAATTGACTAATGTAGGAAGATTACCGTTATTGAACATAAAAATTAGTAAAGTTCATTGATCTATCACATATCGAAATATGTTTTTCCATGATCACCATATGAATCTTTAAGATTTAATCACAAAGGAAGATTAGAATTACCTCAATCAATTAACCGGACACAAGAATCCAATCCGACCCGGTTTCTAAAATATCCACACCTGCTCTAGAATTCTCGACGCTTCTTCCATTTTCAAAAAAATTATAGGACCTTATTTGAACGTGGGTACCTCTATTTATAAAGTATTTGAGAAACCGAAGTAACCTTAAGGGGTGTGAGATCCTTATGGGATTCTTATCCTTAGGCTATGGGGCTTGGTATCCTTAATTAAGTCAAACTACATTAATGACAATTTATCTTTTGTTAATTACAAACTGACACACCACTAATTGCAGTAATCCCTGTTACATATTGCAATTGAACTTCTAAAGATAAGAAAATAACAATGAGATCCTTCTTTATAGATATTTCACAAATATGTCTTTCCACTTCCCAATACTCCTTAATGACCTTCAAGATGATAAAAAAATCATTGTCTAACCCTTATGGTCATTAGAACATTATCATTAGGAACTTAATAAATCAATTGGACATTTAAAACCATTTATTTAATAAAATCATTTTCAAAATTAAATATATAAATTATAATATAGTTTTGAAAACATTTGACAAACACTT
>JAOXJP010231677.1:0-10593 GCA_025762735.1 Platanus orientalis | reverse complement strand
TATAAATACACATAAAATAAATGTGATAATGCTCATTTTGATTATGATAATTATGCAATTTTAAGCAATTATCAACCATGTAAGTCAAGATCATGTAAGTCATGTGAATCTGAGTCTTATAAGTCACAAGAGTCCTAGTCCAGAGCAGATTGCAAGAAGCACATCACAAGACCCTAGAAAAGATCGAAGACTCAAGGAACATGCAATTCAAGAGCAAGCATTACAAAAATGCCTAGATTTAGCTCAACCCATTTGCATTCACAGATAATTTATTATTAGACTGAGCCCTAACCAAGGTATGGTCTAGTGAGATTTGACCCGATCCTTAGAAAATCTTCACAATCATAAGTGAAGAATTTAAAGAAAAATAAAAAGGACCAATGAATACAATCATGGGACATCTGAACTTAAAGCATACATAACTTTTTATCTCGATGTCCATTTGAGACCCACAAGTACTCAAATCAATCGGGTCAATGAACTTTATTTTAAGAGCTAAAAATAGGGTGAATTGAGTACAAAAACTCTAGTGTTTGGAAGATTTAAAGATTGAAGAAGCTCTACACATATTGGTAAATCTTGTAAAATATCTTGTGAGGTTTCTCTCTCTCTCTCTCTCTCTCTCTCTCTCTCTAATCCTTGTATTTGCATATCAGTAGAGATAAGATATTAGGTTTTTCCCTACCTTTAAAGCTATCGAAAGCTCTGAGAGTTAGATCTATATACTTACAAATCTATCATCTCTCTAGAGAAGAAGAAAGGGGTTGATTCTCTAGTAAAATCCATTTTCTTAGTGGTACTACTCCTAGATCAATTTCTTCTAATTTATTCGCTACCACATTTATAGTTAGAGCTCTCACCAGAGACATAGGGAATCAGCTTCCATCGGAGCCACTGGTGGTGCTTGCGATGTCTGTCGGAACCACTACACATTTTCAACTTATGACGAAGGGATTCTCTTGGATCTATAAGTTGTGTGTTCATTTTTGTTGATTTTATTTATAATAAAGTATAGTTTTATTAATAAAAATCATCAACTCTATAATGAGCTTTTGAGAATTGATGTAGACCCGAAGTGTTGAACCACTATAAAATTGTGTGCACTTTTATGTGATTGTTTGATTTCATTTATTGCATTTAAATTTAGTCATTGTGATTAAATATTAATTAATTGACTAAGGAAAGTTATTTAAAATTGGATCACAATAAATATTGTATTAGCTCAATTAGTTCTTAAATTAATAAGTCAAGTGGTTGATTAATTGATATGTAATTAATTTAATATTTTATTTGTGTTCAATTAGACCATATTTATTATTGTGCTCTAATTTGTAAAAAAATTTGATCAATTGTTTGTGCATAAATCCTATCATTAAATATAAAAAAGCATAAATCTATAATAGGCTCTATCAGCGTTGTTTATGCTCTTCTATAGCTCTCGATATAGTGTATGATGGAATCCCGTGGTCCATGATAGAGACTTTAGGGATATAAATTAAAAGATCAATAATTCCAAGAAAATCATTTAAGTTGGTTTTAATCAAGACCTCTCTTTTATTTGTAAATTGACATTTTTTGTCATAATTTAATGGCTTTAACTAATGAAAAGCAATTTACACACATGGATTACAAGTTCTCTAACCTATTGCCACATGATGGACCCCCAAGATAAATATCAATTTAGTCACTGTCATTTATCTAATAATGAATTCATATACTACCAAATCAAATAAATATATATATTTGTTGATGCTTGCACACTTAAAGCAGTAATCTTAATTTATTCCAGCATGATGTTGAGAGCTTGCATAACATATCAATGTCCCTTCCTACAGCAAACACAAAAACTAGAAGCTCATATCAAAGAATTTGAAAAGATGTAGGATTTGCTTCGTTGATTTTAAGTTGTTCAAGGTAGCCTTTAGAGAAGGTGGACAAAATAGACTTCATTTCTTATAATGATGAAGATAAGTTGTTAAAGGTTCGTTGACCATGTCCAGAGTCTTTTTTATTGTCTTTCCATCCATTCATCTTCTGAATCGAGCAGCAAAGAGAGCGTGTTGAGATCCAAAGCTGCATTGGGTTGAAGAGGGTCACAGACCCTCCAATTTTCAAAAATGTCTTCATTGTTTGAATCTTCAAGCATTTGATGGGCATGAAAGGGAAATTTAGAAGTCGAAGATGTATTATTCCCACCATCTCCTCTAGTCATATTATCCACTTTTTGAATCCCATCACCACAAACTTGCAAGAATTCTGAGTTGAGAACACCCGAGATGAAAAGTTCATCAATGTCGAAATCCATTAGAAATTTTGAACAATCATCCATTTGTCTGGTCAAGGACGATTGGATCTTCCCATCCAAAGCAGGCTCCACATATTTCTTGGTGCATCGTACAGCTTTAGTTCGTATCACATGGTGCGCCTTGGGCGCCCCGACTAAGGAACTGTTAGCAGGCTTCTTATCTTTAGACTTACTAAGTTGAGTTTGTGTTTTCGGACCTTGCAATCTCTTGCTCAGATTCGTGTTCCAGTAGTTTTTTATTTCATTGTCAGTTCGCCCTGGCAGTCTTCCTGCTATGAGGGACCATCTGCAAAATCATATTTCTTTGACTCTTAATTGTAACCAATCTACAGTCTTATCACTCCTTTCTCGCCACAAAAAGTAAATAAATAATAATAATAAATTAATAATGTACAGAAACCTTACATTTTGAGTTGATACGCAATAATTAATATAGAAAAAATATATATAACGGAAACGATTATCTCACAAAGTACATAAACCTTTTGTGTGGTTATGCAAAAAAGGATTCTGTCTGCCTCTCTTAACGAATGCTTGGTCCGTTGGGTGTCAGGGGCGGACACATCAGTGCTAAAAAGTGATTTACACTTTTTGAGAGGTCATTTATCACTTTTTGGCTGATGTTTCTACTCCCAATGCCCAACGAACCAAGCGTTCATTAAAGGAGGCGGACAAAATCTTTCTCATGGTTCAGCTTGGAACTTACATCCATGAGCAAAACACCAGGATTTGGTGCCCCTTCCTAACCTACCCCCGCATGCAGAAGGGACACATTAAATCTAGAAGTAATGTGTCATCCCCTACGCAATCCATGTAATTTAAGGAGTACACCAAATCCCAGCTGCTTGTCAAAACAGATACAAAAATTGAACTATGAACTAAGAACAAGAGATTACAAAAAATGAATTAGGTACAAACAATCCTTACATGAATAAGTGTGAATGGAGTGCAAATGGAGTCAAGGGCAGGCACATCAGCACCAAAAAGTGATAAGCACCCTACAAAAAGTGTAAGTCATTTTGTTGGCACTGATGTGGCTGCCCCTAGCACCATTTGCACCTATTCATTCAAGGAGGACACATTACATCCAAAGTGATGTGTCATCCCTTAACTTGTAGGGGAACAGGTTAAGAGCACTTTAGGGGGGTGCACCAAATCCCCGCCGCAAATCAAAATGGATAACTAAGAACAAAAGATTACATACAAAAAATGTGGTAGCACAGTTACCAAAAATCCCATATAACCAAGAAAAAACTCATATTAGTTTTGCTCACTTTTACCCGGACTTGTATCTCTATGCAAATTAATGCGCCGCCATGAGCCAAGGCACAAAGGGGGTTGGGCCCATACACTTTTTGCAGGTCTCCCCTCCCACCTCCCTTTTTGGTCTTGACTCATGGCGACGCACTAATTTCTCTTTGCTGAGGATGTGAGTCCCTTTTAGCCTCTGATTGCATCTCAGGTTGAATTCGAGATACTTACTAAATAATAAATACATGAGAGAGAGAGAGAGAGAGAGAGAGTGTGTGAAATAACCTGTTACCAAGGAGCTTATGAAGTCTAACGATGAAATCCTCTTCTTCCATAAAAATGTTGCCCCTCTTGATATTTGGCCTCACATAATTCAACCATCGGAGTCTGCAACTTTTTCCGCATCTCCTCAGACCTACAAAACCCATCATTTTTTTTTTTTTTTTTGAGGATAAAATTGTTGATTGGTTTTCAGTAAAGATGCGAAAATACCTACTAAAAAATAATTAGATAAAAAAAAGGTGAAGAAGCAGGGAGTGCATCGAAAACCATCAATATAATTAAGATGTGACCTGCTTTTGAAGGGACGTCTCTCCAATTGCCTTCACCATGGGTGTTGATGTAGGTGCTAAGCATTCGATCTTCTCGAGCCGACAATGCTCCTCTATTCAGTCCCTCTTTGTCACAACATGGCCTCTTACCCATTTATTAACTTATTATTCTCTCTCTCTCTCTCAAAAATATTCAGGGAGTGAGAGGAGACTCACACACTTCCCTTACTTATATACCTACATGGAGAGCATGTCCCGTTTAGAATGGATCCTCTCCTGCCGTCTTATGACCTGTTAATGTCCTGCATGCCTATTAGGGTATAAACTTAAATGTTGTCAGTAAAAAGTAAATTACATTTTTTTAACATATGATTTTCACTTTTTCCTTGCCAACGTGTTGCACCGGTCGTTAAGCAAGAGCTTAACCTGTCATAAGGTGGCAGGAGAGGATCCTTTTCACCGTCCATGTACTTTTCAGCCTTTTGTTTGGATCTTCCAATTTGCACTTTACAATAAATTAAACCCATGTGCCATAAAAGAATGTTGTGCTACCCTGGTGATAACTGTAGCAAATTTTGCTATGACTTTTTGTAACATAACTAAAAACCAAAAAATCCGTGCTTTTTGTTCTTGCTACTAAAGTCACATCAAAATTTGCCACAGCATTCTTTGTTAGGATAGTTTTTGCCGTTAAGGTCGATGAGACCAGGGGATTTTGTCTGGTCCCTTAACAGATGCTTATGCAGTGCTAGATATGTGATATTGAAAAAGTGAAAATCACCCCCAAATAGTGTAAATCACTTTTTCAATACACGCATGTCCGGTGTCTTGCACTGCATATGCCCAGACCGTGATGAGGTGTTGTGACTAAGGCATCAGTCTAGGTTATAGGTTATTGTGACTAAACACTGTTAGAAACGAGCCCAGCTTTTGTGCACATAAAATCCGAGCACAATATGTGTGCATGGACCAGGGGGTGGGTACATCAGCATCGAAAAGTGACTTACACTTTTTAGGGGTTTGCTTATCACTTTTCGATGCTGATGTGTCCACTCCCTAAGCCCATGTATGAATAGAAAAGGAGGGTATTTGACTAAAGTATAAATAAAGCAGGAGACTCGGGAAAGATATCCCGAGCTCATATTTTCTTTCATTTTCATCTATTCCTTTCACTTTGTCATGGCGTTACTCACCAACTTATCATCATCCTTTTTTATATTTTTGGTAATCATCATCAGTTTGGTTTACGCATGCTACATTAAAAGATTGAGAGCAAATCCTCTAAAACGAGCTGGAAATACATTAACTGAAAACTGCCATCAAAATAGGATATGTATACAAAAAAATTGAAATTTCAATCTTGGATGGGAGTTTTAAAACACGGGTCATGTTGTAAACTTAAAACTGGGCCCAACCTTAGCCACATGTCCTGTTTTGACAGAAGTTTCATTTAATGTAAGTTTGTTCTAAAGAATTAGCAAATTAGAGTCTACCATCTCAGTGTGATTAATAAATTCTCACATGCTGATGGGATGGAATTACAAAAATTTTGATCATTTTTAATTGGGTGCCTCTTTTTAGGCATGGGTGGCAATTCACGTTGCTGGGTTGGGTTCATGTCGTGCCAAGATAAGCGTATACGATTATATAACTCAACCCAAACCTGACCCATTTATTAGTAGTACAATCAATCATAACCCACTTATTTCATGTTGGGTTCGTGTCAGGTTCATGGGTTAGGTGGTGGTAATTCGTGTTGGTGGGTCAGATTCGTGTCATGTTAAGTTAAGTGTATATAATTATATGGGTCAATCCAAACCCAAATTGGGTCAAAGTGAGTTAACCCGTTTTGATCTAAAATACATTTACAATCAACCCTAACCCACTTATTTCATGCTAGGTTTGTGTCAAATTCATGGCTCGTGTCAAACATTGTCACCTCTGTTTTTAGGTATGAGAAAGGATTTTGACCGAACATCCTATTTTTTCAGTTGAACGGTTATAACCCTTCGCGAACCTATTTTTTTCATTTGAAAACCGTTTTTGTAATGTTAACTCTGTCCACAAAGCCTTTGTGTGTGGGGACTAAGGGGACAGACAAATTTAGGGAAAGAATATTTTCCTCCAGGATAAAGTGCGGTAGTTATTTAATTTTTAATTATTATATTACTCTTTTTTGATTGAGCCCTGATCATCTACACAAGCCTGTGACCGGAATCACATATAGCCATACGCACAGTTTGACATGACGGGTAAAATGTCAAAACACTTACCCAATCAAAATCCAAATCAATAGGTCTAAAATGCCGGCACGGTTCAGTGCTCCCCTTAACCAACACCTAAAGTCCTCTTGCATGTACGATAGGATTCAAAAAAGTGATTTACACTTTTTATGCACAGAAGATTTGATGGTACAACTTAGAGAGTGGCTAAAGTTAGACTGACATCAGGGCTGATACATCAGTTCCAAAAAGTGAAGAGCATCCCCACAAAAAGTGTATCACTTTTCTTGGCACTGATGTGTCACCTTAATGTTATTCCAACTTTAGTCACTCTCTAAGTTGTCATACCTAATCCCAGCTCCTTTTTGTGGGAGGTGATATACACTTTTCAACATAATGTATCCCCCAGCATGCGGGAGGACTTTCAGTGTTCATTAATAGGATGCATCAAAGTTTGTTTTACTCAAAACACCCATTGTCAAGTATGGTGTCTTGAGCTAAGAGGTCCTGGCTTGATGTCTCTTTATTTATCCCAATAATTGCATGAGATTACAAACAGAAAAACTAATACCTCTCGATCCGTACAACCTGATTATTAATCCTACCACAAATCGGAAAACAACGACTCTGAGTTATTGATAAGATTTGGCATCTTCGAAAGAGCTCGTATTACTCCATTTGAAATGGAGCAGTAGTGCAGTACTGCCGCTGTCCTTTCAGCATGTACAAACTCTTCTACGGTCACGAATGGACCTAACTATTGCAATTCGTCGGGTGAAAGAAAGAGCCATGTGGCTACAACAAGCCTATTCACGACGAAAAACAAATCCATTACAAGAAGCTTAAATGACATTAAACGGAAACAAATCCACTACAGCTTAAATGACATTAAACAGGAAACCGGGGTCAAAGAATGAAATGTGGTTATAAGTGGGCTCACTTGTAAGCTTACAGCGTGACATGAATATTAAAATTCCTGTCCAAAGTTGAAATCTCAATTTCCTTGAATATTTGTCGTTCTTTGACAGCAGTTTCTATTTAATGTCATTTAAGCTTGTTGCAAAGGATTTGCTTTTCGACTGTTCAGGAATTGGCATGACCCAGTAATATGGACAAATAGCCTTTGTGCCGCGTTGGGGTGGGTAGCTTGTTGTAGAGGATTTGCTTTCCAATTTTTCAAGAGTTGGTAAGACCGAGTAACATGGACAAATAGCCTCTGTGTGGGGGGGTTGATCATAGTTGCAAGAAAGCTTGGTCCAAGGTGAGAAACTCACTTTTTAGGAAATTCGTTTGAGAAGCTAATTCTAAACCGTTTTTTCAAATAGTGAGAAGTGCGCTTCCCAAATGTGAGAAACACAATGAAATGATTGGAAAAGCAACTGAAAGCCTTTAAAGAAAATGATTATAAACATCTATACAATCGATTGAAAAACAATCTAAAAAACAAAATATATTTTATTTAATATTGATATTGAATAAAATATTATCTGTGAAATTTGGTAATAATTTTCTAGAAATAAATGATTTAATATCCCAACTATAAAATATCTTGTATAAAAACCATCTTACGTGAATCTTTATAGTTGGTTGATCTTACTATTAACAAGTGGTTTACATATTGATTTATATGTTATGTTTCTTTGTTACTTACATAACATAGGTTTTAGGTTTTTTTACTATTTTATTAAGTTTATTCACTCTATTGTACTATAGTTAGAATTATATATCATAAATTATTCTTATTTATTTTCTACTAGTAATCAATTATTATACAAGTATTTATTAGTTATACACTTCTTCTTTATTACTATCTACTCATAATCACTTATTCACCTATTATTTTCATTTCATTTAATTATCATTTCATAACATTTTTTTCTAATCGTTTGAAGTTATTTCCATATTGCACTTTACTTGTTTTTCAATTGCTTTTACTCATTCTCTAAATGTTTCTTAATCGATTTTCATTTTTCGCTTTACGAGGATTTATTGAACCTCACTTTCTACTTCTCGCTTTCACATTGTTTCCCGCTTTTACTTCTTGCGCTGGTAACTATGGGTTTGACTAAGACATGAGGGGGTGAGACCCATACACTTTTTGCCCCACCCACCCCTTTGTATCTTGATATACTGTGTGCCAACCTGCACAGTTGATATGGCTCCCCTGATAAGGTCCAATTGGCATCAAGGATAGAAACATCATCACCAAAAAATAAAAAAACACCCCTAACAAATGCAAATCATTTTTTCGACATTGATGTGCCTGCCACTGATGGGATGCTAGGCAGACTTTTTCATTCACTAAGGGTCTCAACCAATCCAAGGCGACTCATGACCATAGAGGACCTCAAGAACCATAGATGAACCTAACTCATTAGCCAGATCACCCTCATGCATGGTGTGTTGATTTTCCCCATTTCCTACTGAAGAAAGTCTTAAAACAAGTCTAGAGATCCTCTTAGGCAAGTTTAAGTACAATGGTTTTCAATACACAAAAAAAAAAAAAAACTAAACTCTTAAACAATTTTGAGAGTTATGAATTTTGGCGTACATGTTACACTATACACATTAACTGCACATTAATGTAGTTTAACTTATTGTAGAGGATCTTGAATCTTTCAAAACTATCTTTTTTTAGGTAGAATAACTCAAAAATGGGGGAAAAAATTCTGTGAGAATGAATTTCATGAGAACCATGAAAAAGGTACCAGGGTGCAGACACATCAGCTTCAAAAAGTGATAAGCACTCCCCAAAAAGTGCAAATCACTTTTCAGTGCTGATGCATTAGCCCCTTAGCATTGTTTTCACAGTTCTCACGAGATTCATTTGCACATTATCCGAGCCCCAAAAATGGATTTCCAGCAATGTGAAAACGTTGTGGTGACCTTATGCACCAGACATTGAGTGACATGTCATGGGAAAAAGTGAACTACCATCACTTTTTATATCAAGGATTAGGTTTTTCTCATTTTTTGATAGCATGTGTTGCTCAGCACCTGGCGCTTCAGGATTGCCACAACCTTTTGCACTGTAGAAAATCCACTTTGACCTTTAATAGACTAAAAAAAAAAACACCCTTAGTAGCCAAACTGCAGTGGAGCGGCTCGAGCCAAGTGCGAGCCAGGGCCCTAGTCAGAGCCAGTAATAAACGCACGTTGCTATTTTGCAGCTTGCGTTTTGGCCTCTTGTTTCAATTTTGGCCTTTTTGGTTGAAAGAACGTGAGGTCGTTGTGCTTAGAGGGACAACCGAAATAATGGGGCTTGGATTTTGTCGGAACGAATCTCGTGAGAGCAGTGAAAAAGGCACCAGAGGGGCTGATAGCATCAGTACCAAAAAGTGATTTGCACTTTTTGGAAGGCACTTATCACTTTTCGGAACTCTTGTGTCCGTACCTGATGCCGTTTTCACAGTTCTTACAAGATTCGTTCTCACTTAATTTTTAGTGGAAGTAATGACTCTACATGGAAATTCATAGGCACCGAAGGACCCATAAAAAATAAAAAACATGTATCTAACCAGTCCCTCAAATCATATGCGGCGTCTCAACTCTCAACTACCTAGTTTGCTCTTTGGAAGTTGTCACCGGCCTCGCCAAAACGGATTTCTGTAGCGGTCTGGAGTGAGACTGAAGGACCAGGGCACCGAGTGACGCGTAGGCAAAAAAAGTGAACCACCACAAAAAGTCAATCACTGTTAGGTTTTCACTTTTTCCGTCCACATGCCACCCAGCACCCTGGTGCTATAGTTTCACTATGGTAAAACCACTATAGAAAATCCGCCTTGGCAGCCTAACAAATCGCCACATCACCAAACAGAGGTAGTTTGGATCCTTTCCAACCTCTGTTTTTTTCGGTGACGTATCGAGCTGTTAGGTCAGACAGATCCTAATAGGCCATAAGGAGACCTCCAATCGGTATACTTTAGCACCTAAACTCTAGCTTATAATCCGATGTGGTAATGCTCATCTGATTCAATAAAAAAAACGAAAAAGGGACAAATATCATTTATATCATGATATAGAGGGTACCATCTCATATAAGGATGTGGAGTCATACATTTTTTATTTGTACCACACCCTCTTTTGTGAGACGGTATAGAGAATATAGCTTCATCAAAAAGAGTCGAAGTGGGTTCAAGTTGAATGAGTCATCCATTAATTGTTGTTTTCGAAAACGAAAAACAGGCTTCCATGCCAAAGCCTCGTGCTAGGGTGCGGTCTGAAATCCTCTGTGCCACACCCCCTGATGGGACACTTAGGAGGG
>JAOXJP010231676.1:0-10593 GCA_025762735.1 Platanus orientalis | reverse complement strand
TCTCTCTCTCTCTACATATATATATATATATATATATATATATATATATATATATGAGCAAATCCTCATCAACAAGCTTAAAATACATTAAGTGGAAACTGCTGTCAAAACAGGACATGTATACAAAAAAAATTGATATTTCCATCTTGGGCGAGAGTTTAAATACACACGTCATGTTGTAAACTTAAAAATAGGCATACTCTTAATCATGTGTCATTCTTTAACGGTAGTTTCCAGTTAATACATTTTAAGCTTATTGTAGAGGATGCGCATTAAAAATCATGACGGCCAATAGCAATTGGACAAACAAACCTCTCACTCTATTAATAGATGAAGACAGCGAATAGATGGATGATATGAAACATGAGGGCATTTTTGTAAATATAATACCAATATATTTTGGGTTGTTGACTACTCTTGTGACACGTTGAAATATATTTCATTTCAAGAACTTCTGTATTGGGGAAAGGTTTGAAACAAAAAGTTGACAAATTTGTATCGTGTCTCAATTTGTGAAAAACAAAGAATCAAGTGCATCTTTTTTTTAGGCCACAGAGAAAATTCCCAAGTAACTTTGGTTGCTATTATTACATCGCGGGTCCCAAATTTGTAAATACAAAGAGGGTGTGTCAGGTTGGTAGTAGACGGCATACTATTGTTGATTGAACCCATTTAAACATGAATCTTGAAAATTGAGTTTCTGCTAGGTATTGTTAAGGCCAGGTATTGTTAAGGCCTTATAATGAAATACCAGAACAAGATTATGTTATTTTGGTATTGTTATTTCAGTATTCTATATATGTGTACAACGCTACTAAATATAAAAATACTTGAATCAAATAAACAAAAATACTTATTTGCCTCGGATGATCAAACATTCACTTAACTAGATCAAGGCTAGTGTTTAACACTGTCCTTAAAACAGATTCATCCATTGCACTGGTGTTAACAATCAATTCGGACGTCTGCCTTCTTAAATACAATGATCTTTTACACATAGAAGTAACACTACAATTTGTGTGTCTGACGAACCAACTTGTACAATATTTCTCTCTCTTACATTAACACTGGCACAAATGTACTATGACACTAATAGATTGACTAAAAATTGAATGAATGAAATGAAGGGATCTCTTATTTATAGATTTTTCGTGTTTGTTCGGAACAGATATAGGGACACAACATTTGATTCTGAATAATCACAAATGGCTAATAGTTGCAATCTAGTAGCCATTTACATATCTGTATAGAACAAACATGTGAAAGAGAATGATTTAAGAGACACCTACATGTCCGTACGAAATAAACATGTATCAATAGGTGTGATTTAATAACCATACGTGTGTCTATTTGGTCCAATAGTTTTCAAGGGCATAGTTGTAAAATCGTACGAATAGACACACCCCCACAAGGGTAAAACTATAAAACCTATCAAACAGACATGTCTCCACAGGTGTAACCGATTATGGGAGAAAGCAAAAAGAAAAATATTAATAAAAATAAATTTTATTTACTTTTCTTATTGACTTAACCCAACCCAATCAGACCCAGTTCGGTTCAACACGCACGTGTGTGTATTTAAATATAGGTCTGGCTCATGTTAGCTAGGTCCTCCCCCATCTACAAAACAATAGTGCCCCTTGGGGCCCAAACTTATGTTCAACAGTAGTGTATATGTCTTGTGAAACTATTCAAATTTTACACACTTTTACCGGTGATCAACTAGGTACTTTTGAAGACAATTTCTCATTCATCCATTGACGGTTTTGAACATCCAACTATACAGACTTGTTCTCTTCATTGATGTGAATACAAACTCATGTGGATCCACCTTAAATGACAAATGGATCCCACTTTTATTTTAACTCAAACATAGCCACCCAATCAGATTTTGCACAGAAAATCTGAGTGTTTTCAAAACCATTTCCAGCAGATTCATGAATCTAGCTAACAAATTGGAATGAGGCTTATTGGAGTTAAGTTTGGTTGAGAGACGATCCAAGGTTGTACAAAGATTCAATAAAAATATATATATATATATATATATATATATATATATATATATTGGTTTCAACAGATGTTGAATCCATAGAGAAATGGTTGAGATTGAAAATAGTATTAAGAAGAATATGACAATGTAATTTTTTAAAAAGAAAGGAAAACAATAAATAACTATCTAAAAGAAAACATGCATGTCTACTTTCACCTTAAGAAGAGACAAACCACTATCAAGTAGTTCAACATCAATTTTTGGTCCAAAAGTGGTCCCCTTGGAATAAGACATAAGAATGAGTAATTTATGAAAAAGCTCTGGAACTTAATGTTGATTCCATTGAAAATGATCCTTTTTGCATGACATGATCCATTTACTTCGAAAAAACACATAACCATGAAGTAGGGAGAAAAAATATGGATGAATAAATTAAACCTTTTGAGAAGAATAGCATGTAAATGCTCACATTTGATCCTATCATGTTCCGCATATTAATAGATTAACTTTGTAAAATTACATAGACCCTGTTTGGATGTCTTGAATTGAATATAAAATAATAGAATATAAAATTACACAAGAAAAGAAAAGGTAAAAAAAATTATGTGATTTTATATTCTAGTTTATTTGCCAAGAAAAAGAAAAAGAAAAACTAATGTGTTATATTTTTCATGTGAAAAAGGGGATTTTCAAGCAAGGGTTGTGTAAAAATAATGTGGTAGCATACGAGAAATATGTTTGGTATGTGAAAATTTTCAAAAATTGAAGATTTCTAGTTCTTGGCAACCAAACAGCTTGGATAAATACAAACTTATTTGGTAAAGTATCAAACATCGGTTGTAATTTTCTTTGTAAATACAATAATGCAGAAGCATACAGGAATTGAATATAATCGGTTGTAATTTTCTCCTGTTTTAATACAAATTTATTTACTTACCGAAAAAAGTAACAAACATCACCATATGGTTGGTTCCCGCAGCTAGCTTAGTTGGTAAAGTCTCTATAGTGATGTCCCGAACCAACCAGAGAAAGACAAATAGAGAATGCCGGCAAACTTTGTTGGTGAAGTATACGTGCCTTCGTATTAAAAACCTGGATCCAGAACCCTACAAATCACATTAACTAACCATCCCTTGGCCCAACGCCCCAGTGCTCTGGCGGCTGAGGCATCCGTCTTCCATAAGGAAGACCCAGGATCGAATCCTGGAAGGGGGGTGGGGTGAGCAGTGCAAAGTGGTGTTGCCTGTTTGAGTTGTCCTTGGTTTTAACTGGTTCAGGTTGGTCCCGCTTCTAGCAGCTGTGACAATGAGGCCCATGTGGCCATACAAAAAAAAAAAAAACCATCCCTTGGTTCAGCCTCACATACAACATAATAATTACATGAAGAACAGTAAAACGTATAAAGACACACTCACAAAGCTTATCAATCTTTACATTGTTTTCCTAAGAGTTAGACTGAAATAAGCCCTCCCCCTCCCTCCAATTGATGCTAATTTGAGAAGACTTATCTTTTTTCTTTCCTTCAGTCATGGATGTGAATTCATTCATATGCATGTGCTTATGAGGTAACCAAGCTTCAAGTTGTATTAAGTGGTAATGAGCAGCTTTATTAGCCTAGCCTGTTACAAGCCCGATTGAATTGTGGGCTGGAGTGGGCTTTGTAGTTTTCAGACCAGCCTTGCCACAAAACATATAATTAATATACTAATATGATACATGTTTGAATGTTATATTAACATGTATTGCACTAAACATTAACTGTTAACAGTCTTTAACGTTTTAATCATTTTAAATACTACATTAAACAGGCTAAGACAAAATTCTCAGGCATGGCTGTTATGCTAGGTTGGATGAATAGCCCCATAGGCACGTGCAGTCCAACTTTAAGCCCAACCCCAGGTTGGAAATAGTGGTGTGAAATTGGTAAGAGAACAATGACGACAACAACAAACAGTCTTATCCCAACTATTTGGGGTCAGCTACACGAATCATGTTCCACTATTCCACTTTGTTTAGGGTCATATTTGTCGTTAAATTACAAGCTACCATGTCCATCCTTACGACCTCTGCTCAGGTCAATTTTGGTCTTCTTCTAGTCCTTCTAGCACCTTCAACTTGTATTGTCTCATTCCACCTCACTGGTGCAGTCATTGGTCTTCGTTGCACATGCCCAAATCATCTCAATCGACTTTCCCTCATTTTATCATCTATTGGTGCTACACCTAAGCTCCCACGAATAGATACATTCCTAATTTTAATTATCCTTTATAGTCTTGCCACTCTTTCATCTCAACATCCTCATTTCAGCCACACTCATTTTATATACTTGTTGTTTGTTGGTTGCCCAACATTCTGCTCTCCATAAAACATGGTTGGTCTTATAGTTGTCTTATAGAAATTTTCTTTTAATTTTAGTGGTATTCGTTTATCACACAACACTCCAGAAGCCTTCTCCACTTCAAACATCTCGCTCTAATCCTATGACCAACATCATCTACATTATCTCTCTCTTTGTGCATGATTGAACCAAAATAACGAAAATGACAAGAGAACAAGAGATGAAAAAAAACAAGAAGATTTGCATTACACTGGTTCAAGGCATGTTAAAATACACTTTTGAAGTCTTTACTCACTCCCACTATAAGTCAGCAACAAAGTTACGATAATAAAAGCTCTAGAAGTATAACAAATTGCAAGTGAGACAAGATACTGTCTTGAATCACTTCTTGAACACTAGTTATCTTCTAGGTATATTCCAAAAACTAAAGAACATTTATTATATTACACTAAAGCAAAGGGTGTGTCCTCCTCTACATTTTCCATCGGTATTTCTTTTTGTTTTAGAATGTCACGTGTACCCATCTCTCTTTGGATACTTTTTTAAAGAGAAGTTTTAAAAGTTAGGAAACAACTACTGATAAGTTGCGTACATTTGCCCCACCCAAAGAAGAAAATAAGCCCAAATAACTTATCAAGGGATTCTCCTACGAAGAGGTGCCTCCGTTCACTGGCATCGGCAACCAAGAAGGCAAAGTTACACAAGCTACACAATGTGCTCCTCAAGCCCCCACGAGCATAACTTCCAGACTTGATGGGTCATTCACTTATGTTAGAATTTAAGCTAGATCCCACCAAATTCCTCGTTCGAAGTTCAAAAGGCTTTCTCGATTTACAAGCTTAATTTTGGGAAAGATGAATTTATTGCAAGTATAAACAAGAATTTTATTTTTTCTTGATAGGTAAATAGGTGAAGACAAGTTTTGAACTTAGGTCTATAGTACAACACCCACAGACATTACCAACTTAGCAAGTCTAAACAAGACTCCTGGGAATGCTACATTGACCTGAATTTCTACACTCACGTTGGTTCTTGTTGCATTTAGTCTTTTCTTTTTATTATAATTTTGTATTGGGACTATGAAGTGTCTCTAGTATGTTCATGTATTTTCATTTAATAAGTTAGTGATTTGATATTTAAAAAATCTAAAAGAGTAAATTTGAGTTTAAAATCGTTTTTGTAATATAGCCTATAAATACTACCTTGTATATTGACATTGACAAGCCATTGGAATGAAATTTCAAATCTCCATTAACTACACAACAAATTATCTTTGTCTTTCTATGTTTGTTCGCATCAAGAGTACACTTATCTCTTGATTTTCTATCATCTTTCCTTCAAGTGGTTGGTATAAATCCAACAACTTGAAGGACACCCGCATCACTCCTTCATGACTCACTAGACAAAACTAACAGCATACCAAGATGGTTGGTGCAAAATCATATAATAAGGAATTGAAATTTCCAAATTTCCAAATGTACAAGACTTTTCATTTACTCCTTTCTCCTCTAAACATTTTCTCTTCTTCGAAGGAGACTAATTTTGGGAACAAAAAACCAAATGTCTACGATCTACAAGGAAGTTGAAGAAGATTCTCTAAGCATTGATCACTAAGAATCCAAACTTTAATCAGACTCATGTGTTCTTCATTAATTTTTCTTTACAGTCTAATGAATTTCCCAACCTCTTCTCTCTCTCTCTCTCAAAACTTCCATTCGTGTCAACCAGTCTCTCCCCCGTTTATCTCTACTACCTATGTTCTCTCTCTCTCTCTCTCTTAATCTTATTCTATCTTTTAATCATCACATTTTAAAATTTATGTTTCATCTCTCTATATAAGATTCCAATTCTCTCCCACTCCTGACTTTCTATCGCTTTCCACATTTTATGCCATTTCAATTTTAGTTATTTTATTTACTATTATTTTTGTAACAACTCTCACCAAACACCAAAGAGTGAAAATAAAAAAACAAAATATATTCTAAATTGATCCATGTGAAAGTAATAGCTTTCAAATAAAAACCAAAAGCTTTGATAAGAAGAGACATGCTTCCTAAGAAATGTGCCAACGTGTCCAACCAAATTAACACATCTCTTGTGAGTAGGGTTAAGGTAGCCAAACACCGGTCAACTAAAACAACTTTGAAAAGGTGTTTTGCACAAACACGTATACAATTTGATTTAAAATATACAACACCTAGAGTTGATCAGAAGTACTAATCGGTTTCAATAAATAAGAAGCAACCGCTGCTACCTTGAATAACAGAATTCCTAAAACAAGAGTTCACAGACCTAGAGAGAACCACTCACCCCACCAGCTAAGTCTACAAATTGGGTACAATCCAAGATCATGGATGGAGAAAGTGTTCAATGCCATTAATACATCTTAGGTCTTTGACCATATCCAAACATCCAAACCTAAATGAGGGTTCTAATAAAGTAAGGATGGGAATTATCCATCCAATGGTTGTTATGTCCTCAACTACTCAATCATATTGCTTGCCACAAGAAGGGTTTTTTATTTTGATAACCGAGGTATCCAGGCCTCTTAGGGCACCTGACTAAATCCTTGGGGCACGTGGTAAGTCCAGCAAGTGACCCCAAGGGGCACGTTTCAACTAGGATTGACATGGTACAGACAAAAATGATTCAAAAAGCTCGGCTGCATGGAGAACCGCTTGATCTTTGATCCCCTGTTAAACCCAGGTCAACCCAGCGCAATGATTTGGCACACCCTTTTGGATCGGTGGTAGCCCAAAATTCCAAACCAACCAAAGTACTGCCACCCAGACGATGACCACTTTTAACATCAAGCCCAACACAACTTTGAATCCTCCTCCAACTAATCTTTGCTGATATATTTTATTATGTATTATCATTATTTATATCTGCCATGCAGAAATACGTAGATAGTTTACAGAACCCTCAACGTACAAGGTGGGGGTAATAACCCATTTCTTACCTCGAAACTCGTCCCCTCCATTTTTATGGTATCCGTCTTGGCTGCTCTTTTTTATCTGCTTTCCCTCCTAAATCTGGTCAAGAAAGAAAAAAAGAATAAATGTTAACAAGGAGAGAAATCATATCAATGCGATACACCCACTCAAAATCATTAAAGAGCTCTTTATAGTTTCCATAAAGAAACGTAACCATAATAAGATTTAATAAACTAATGCAAATAACACTTCAAAGTTCAAAGGGGCCGAAGAAAAAAGAGAGCAAGTACTAGTACTACAACACCAACCACCCATCTCTGTTTATGCAGATATAAATGTGATATCTACAGTCCATTAGATTCTCGTCAAATTATATTTTATGGAAAACAATGTAACTAATTATTACACAAAGGTAATATTTCACCAAATATCCATATCGTTTTTTAAACCCCTTTTTGTGGTTAAAACTGTAAAGGGTGGCCACTCAGAAAAAAGTAAAGAGTGATTCTCCATTTAGTAGCACCATCCAGAAGCGCCAAAGCATAAATGGACAAAATGATGGGTCCTGCCTGATTGCTACGGGTCATTAGGGAAGTGGGTCCACTTTTAATACCTAGCAATGCATCCTACATAAAAAAGCAAGCTAAGCCATCTCTCTTCTCTCTCGGAGACTAAAATACATTACTATATGATGTACGTACCTTGTCACAGCACGGGAGGGCAATCTGCCGGAGACCTTCGTCTGTGCTAACCCGGCCCACTCGACAAAAGCACATCTCACTGAGTGTTAGGATTAGGGAAACCTTCCCCTAACAGTTAGTAGGTCTCCATCAGCTTAGACCGCTCAAATGCAGTTCATCAGCCAACAAAATCATGCAGCAGTTGTCCTCCAATGTCCTTCCCGAAGTGTTGATTTGGAGTTTCAAAACCACCAATGACATATCCCTCACTACTTGCATCAAGGCCAAAATGATGAGATAGGTTCATTGGTAAAGGCTCTGATAAACCGATTCCATTATTCTGGGGGAGACCCAGTGTTAGAGAGACCCCACTGTTTCCACCTGTGGCGCTGACACCGATGCCACCGACACTGACATGGTGCTGGCTTGATAAATTATGGTATGAAAAGTTCTTTGGTTCATCGTTCTTGTCGGGTACAGTAGGAAGTATGTTTCTACTACGTTTTGATGGTGGGTCTTGTGGCATCTGGGTAGGGGTGGTTTGGGGTTGTTTGTCAGAGAGAGAGTACGGCGAAGCTGGATGGTGTACTGGCTTGTCCAAAGTCCGTTCCTCTGCTTCAGATGCTTTTAGAGTTTGCTGTGTTTCAAGAGTGTGAATTTCCTCTACCATTGGCTTCCAGAGTCTTACTCTAGCATTGATGAACCAGTTGGAGACCTGTCCACATAAACATTTTTAACAAAGAGTGCTAACAAACTTGTAACACCAAAAAATTAATAACACAAAATCAATAGCTGAGTAAATACAAAATTAACACAAGGTTTATCATCAATACTGCAGCAAAGTAGGCCCACCAACTTAAGGCTCATTGTCAATATCATACCGATGGCTCACCAAGCCAGTCATTGATCCTGACCATTCAATCATACCTCTAGGAAGGATTGTAGCCCAATAATTAGCTTCTAAAATCATACCCTTGTGGTCAATAAATGAGAAAAAAGAAGATCAAGGGAGAAAAAAAATAAAATAAAAAGGTATTATAATCCACAAAATGATTTTCAGGCCAAGTTCTGTCCAAAAGGTTTGCCCACAAATGAACTGTCACAACATATAAGCCACTGAATCATGTTCTGTTTATATTTATTTGTCCAATTAAATACATTCAATTTCGAACTGCCTATATGATCCTGCAAAGTAAGCCATAATGAAAATATGAAACAGAAGAATTTCTTTACGAGGAGAGCTAAGTTCTGCTGCAAAGCTAGGTAAACGCTAACAAGGATAATGACAAAGATTGGTGCACCTGGCCCCTTGATAGACCCGTCTGTTTAGCCAACATTTGCTTGTCCGTATCAGTAGGATACCTGCAACATCAAACAACGTTATTAGGCTTAACATCAGCTTTGCATTTTTATGCATATAATCAGTAAACTACTCTCAAAATGGAAAACACAAAAATATCATCTCCTTGCTTTTAAGTACAATGGAATAAGCTTGGATACAAAATTTTACACAATATAAGGCAAAAAAAAAAAAATACTCACGGGTGAAGGAAGTGTTCAAACAACCATGCCCTGAGAACAGCGACTGCATGTTCTGGAAGTCCCCTTTGGGGTCGCCAAACATGTTGATGTTCAAGAATGCCCAAGTTATGACCTGGTTTTTGGGTTTGAAGGACCCGTTCGGTGGTCCCCAACCTTGGATTTCCATCTTTTTCATAGCTTCCCTCACCAAGAGTTTTGCCTGTGAACCGAAGTTGGCCAATAATACCATTCTTCAAGCAGTTGAAGTGCTTCAACATGATTTTGAGGGCAAATGATGTATACGGTGCTGCATTACAAAGCCCTGCAACAGATTCAAATGATGCAACAACTGCCTGCAATTGTTGGTAGTACAGCTTGTACCTCCTGTACACCTATAGGAGATGAAGGCAAACAATATTATGGAGGGAATCAAAACTCTTGATGAGATTGATAAATCGCATCCTATTAAGACAAAGGTTGTGCACATAATTTATAAAAGAAAACTGTTCTCATTCATTTGTTTTTGATTAACCCAAAGAATAACATCGCAAAGTTATAAGTTTCACTGCCGCCCTTTGAACTACAGGAAACTACACAATGTGTTGGATGATCATGATTGAATTTGAACTCTACAAAGGTTGGTAATAACTAAATCTATACTGCCGTTTCATTGACTTGCCTTCCTTTCAGACATATATAAAGAAATTTATAAGAATTACAAAAATTGGATATTCATAGCTTTCACCAAAAAGTACTTTGCAACATCTCAGCAGTTAGTTATTCATAATAGACAAAAATAGGCAGGACCAGTTCGAGTTATCTCAGTCTTGCAGGGTACCAAAATAAATGCCTTGTCTAGGTCACCAACCTAAATTTCATAAAAATGAAGCCATGTGGTGAAGTTTCATTGGATTGCATACTGGCCAAGATACCCAAACACCATTACTCCAATTAACTAAATTGCAGGGATGTATGAATGTAATCATTAAAAAGAAAAAATCAATTTCTTATTTAAGAAAAAGTTGCTTACAACCAAGATGATTTACTAGGAGAAAAATGCACACACACACTCAGAGATAGAGAGAGAGAGAGGGGGGGGGAGGTTAGAGTCTATTTTCTCCCATAGCA
>JAOXJP010231675.1:0-10593 GCA_025762735.1 Platanus orientalis | reverse complement strand
TATATATATATATATATATATATATATATATATATACATCTTTGTTAGAAGTAATATTTGTATTAGTTATGTCACTAAATTAATGTATGATTTACCAAAAAAAATAGTGTATGAAATAGTTTTAAAAAAAAATCTCCAAACCACAAAATAAAGCTCCAAAGTTAGTGCAACAACCAACTCATTTAAGAACCAACGCCCATGCCCTCGGGTGGTCAAGGCATCATCCTTCGTTTGTGGTGTTCAAGGTGTCGAATCCCTTGGGTTTGTAGTGTGTATGGTTTGTAGTGTGTATGGACTCCTGTTTGGGTATCCCATCATAGTATAGGTAGCAATGGTTTGTGGACCTGAGTGGCAAAAGAAGTAAAGTGAATTGTACCAAATAAAATAAAACTAACTCATTTAAGAGGGCATTCTAACTATTTTTATTGGTGGGTGATTCAGGCGGTCAATGAGCCGAGCAACCTCAATTCAAAACTCAACTTGTCATGAGCTGAGCTTGAGCCTTTTTTGAAGTTCATAGAACTAAATTCGAGCATCTAATTGAGTTTGTTTAGCCAAGTGAACCTGAGCCAAACTATACGAGGCTCAGTTTGCTAAAAGCTTGGTTAATCATCTTAAACACGTATATATTACGTATAGAAATAGCTCATTATAATATATTCGTATAAAATACTCTTTAGAGAGAGTCAACAAGATTGTTATTGACGGGATGTTGGCCTGTTTCAATTAGCTGCTATATTTTTATATTTTAGAGGCAGGTTTGGCTCATTAGCTATTGGGCTTTAAAACCTGGGCCTACAACAATAAGCTTGATTAGTAAGCTGAGCCAAACCTGCAGAGCCTAATCCTTGTCTAACAAGCCTGAGGCAGGGGTATCAACGAGCCGAGCATTGCCTAGCTCAGCTCAGGCTCGTCGCATGAAGACAAAGCTCATGCTCATCACTAGCCTGAGGTATTGAGCTTAGGTGTTGGCTTGAGGTTGTGAAGGTAGGCTTGGTTCAATTTGCCAAAAGTCATTATTTTGGAGAGAATAAAAAAAAAAAGAAAAAAAGCAAAGTAAAAAAACAACCAAGCTTTTAGTGAGCTGAGCGCAGTCAAGCTTTTAGTGAAGCTTGGCTCTGGCTCACATAGGTAACGAGCTTAAATCAAGGCTCAGGCTCAACTCATGACGAGCTGAGCTAGCTTGGTTTATTGACAGCCCTAGCCTGAGGCAAAGCTCAGACGTTGCTCCTCCCACGTCAATGCCCTTAACTGGTTAGGGCTTTCAAGCCCCCATTTTCTCTCTTCTTGACTATTGTTTGCTTAATCAATCACTTTCTCTTTCTCTTCCCTTCCTGTTAGACATGCAGCTAGGGAACGTTTGTGAGACCAAATGCATAGGAGAGTCAACCAACAAGCACGGAAAAACACTCAGCTCACCGTTCTGTTATATGCAAGGCCAAATCCCTCATCAGAGCGGCAAGGATTTTCTACACTTGACGTAGAAAACACTGAGGTCAAGGGACGGCCACATCAGAGTTAAGAGTGATTTACAGTCAGCCCCCAAAAAATGAAAATCACTTTCTACGCTGATTGTTCGGCCCGTTTGACCCTTGGCGGAGGTTAGGGGTCGGCATATAAAATCCAAGCCATCACCAGAGGTTTGGGTGGTCCTAATTCTTTGACATGCTCATTCCCACATTATCCTCTATGTCTGCAAGCTGTGCAATTGTGGCTGTACAACACGCCCACAAGATGACACATGGTGTAATTTTTGAATTTGACACCCTTTTGACACTTCTTTGATTAAGTGCCTTTTTAGACACTTGTACACATGATGTGTCAGTCCATGGTACGCTTCACAGCCGCAACACTAGCTGTAAGTATAGAGGATCCGGACACCAGATCACTATAATCATTCAAGAAAATAAATTAGATCTAATGGTATTGAAGGAAATCACTAAACGGGGTGCATCGAATTCGGAAGGGAGCATTTTTTATGTTCGTTGGTAGGGCTGTTAACGAGTCGAGCTGATACCCAGCTTAAACTTCTCTCTCTCTCTCTCTCTCTCTCTCTCTCTCTCTCTCTCTCTCTAACTACTCTCTCTCACTTCAGTGTTTGAGTAAAACTATGTTTCTTTGCGTTTTCTTTTAAGTTTTACAACAGTACGAGTAATGAGTTGTTAGGCTCTTCAACATGTGCTTATTATTATACTTGATTTTGGTGAGCCGAGCCAAACTTAAACTGAACTCGCCGTCTTTACGTACCTAAATCAAATATGGGCCTAATTTTTATGTGATGAGTCTGAGCTGGGCAAAAGGGAGGATTTTTTCTTTTTTTGGGTGATAACTAAAAGTAAAGCATTGACAACTGCAATGTGCCACTCTTCAAGAAAAATCCAAAGAGAAAAGCCGCGTGAAGGTATTCAGGGTTTCATCTACGCTGCATTCAGCATTCTTCCTAATTAATAAAAGAGACTAAGAAGAGAGTAAATCTAATTTAGGCAAGTACTTTGTTAGCTAGCATTAGATTCACAAAAGGCAATAGAGAACCACGCTAAATTTCGTAAATCCCAAAGCCGTGGGCGTATTAAACCAGAAACCGACAGAATCTAGGATAAAGCTTTTAAGGCCTTAGAAAACAAAATTAACCGATATAGCCGGTTTTGAATAATTGATGTAAATCACCTTTAGTAAACAAATTATTATGAATAATGCCACTCTAATACCTGCAATGTGGTTGTGTAATCCAAAGGCTACAGGAGTTTAGTTTCTTTATTATTTGGAGCTACTTTAATTCTCTAAGTTAATAAGCATGCAGTTTATTGGAGGTGATATTTAGCACATGACATGTGGTAAAAAAATGCCAGGAGTTTTGAAACAGCCCTCATGTACAATGTGTCGTGCGTTAATTATGGCCACCAAATAACTGCACACCTTTTATTGGAGAGGATACTTTGGGTATTGTCTGTTATTCATTTTTTTTTTTTTTTTAATTACTCTGTGCAGAAAACTTGGTAAGAGTCATTTTGCACTAAAATTTAGGTGAGAACGAATCTTGTGAGAACTGTAAAAACGACATCAGGGTACAGACACATCAAAGATTGGTTGTGCTAAACGGCTGTAATTAAATTCTAAATTTCCTCCTTATTTATTTTGTTTTATGTTCAAACAGTCTTGACGTGTTGAACGATTTCCAAATCAACTATCAACCATCTGATCCGCCATGGATTATGTCCACTCCCCCCACAATAGCCCTAGGTCTGCTGGGTGTCAGGGGGCAAACACATCAGTGCCGAAAAGTTGACATACACCCCCAAAAAAGTGTAAATCACTTTTTCGGTGCTGATGTGTTCATTCCATATGCCCAGCGGACCTAAGGGACTGGACAAAATCCGTGCTGCATCCGCTTGCAGTAAATTCTAACACGGTATTCATATTTTTTTCATGGGAAAAGGTTTTCTAGTGGGTAAGGGATAATGTGGTTGCACCAGATGAGTCCGGATCCCCTCATGCGTCAGAGGACGTCTTGTGATGTCCTATAGCGCACATGTACTAAAAAAAAGTGAAAATTGGCTTTGGACCATTTTCTCTCATCCAAACATGTTTTAATATTGAATTAAGGTCTTTCCATTCTCACATGATCTCTTTAGGACAAGCTAGCTTACTCCATATTCTCCCCTCCTCCCCTTCCTCCAAGCAGGTTGGCTATTTTAACCTGGTTCAAACTCGGGTCCGCTCAACATGGGCATTTCCAACAGTAATCAGAATTTTAACCAACTTGATATATTGCCAATGCTATATGCACTTATAACTAGTCCCAACCTCTTCCATTTTTTAATTCTATTATTTTTATCGGAAAATGTGTGCATCGGTAGTTCAGTTGGATTATTGTTGGTGCAGTGAAATTAACTCTGATATACCACATGTTAGAATTTGAGCCCAAAGTAGTGTTATGATCAATACAACAAACAATAACTCTGCAACATAGAAATTTAAACATGCAAGACGTACGATGATTTTATTTGACTCAGTAAAATCACCTATATCCTCAAGATGAAGGGGATTCTAGTTTCACTAAGTAAACAACACAAGAATTGCAATACCTTTATTAACCCTTACTTTTCATCAGGAATCTTAAAAACAAACCCACCCAAGCCTTTTTTTTATAACCCTTTTTCACAAAAGGAACCTCTCAATTCCCAAACATCCCTTTGTGCATGAACCCAGGAACCCATTGGGTTGTTGAAAATCTTATAAAAGTTCTCCAAAAACCTACTTCTCCAAGTACAAGGAGAAGGGACACTTTTAATTACAAACAACTTCTAATTTAGAATTTCAAATGCCATATGTCGGATTGATCACCAATTCAACTGCTTAGAAGTATTATTCAAATACACTAATCATCCTTCCCAGCAAACCAAGTTGGAATCATTTCTCATCAAAATGGAAAGAAATCATGCCAGTACCAAATCAACATGCAACACACCTCTTGACAAGGCAGTTTGGTAAATACACGCAGTGTCCTTATTGATTGGTATTGGCGAGATTTCACTTCAATCTTACTGAAGAAAATTTATGTTTTTATCAACCCCTCCTAATGTGTGACATGTGAAAATGAATTCTTCGATCAGCTTCATATTCGATGGTGAACTGGTAATTTTTCTCTTTTGAACAAGTTGTCTATCACAGGAGGATGAGGGGATAATCCAACCCAAGAGGGTAAGGCCATAAAAAATCCTATACAAAATTAGTTTCATGGTAGTCTCATTGGCTTTGTTTGAAAAAAAATGTTCTCAACCCCTCTTTCTACCCAACCTGTAGAAGGGCCCAACGGAAAATTTGTTCAAAAGGGGATGTATGCCAATGCATGGTCAGGAATGGTGTGAACTAGGAAATCCTCTAACTAGCTGCTAATACCTTCTGGGTGTCATGCAACAAGGGGTTGAGAGGGTGCTTCAAATTGAGCGCATGAGAAACCTAACTCTTTTAGAATTTATTTTATTTTTGGTTATTACTTTTTTAGAGTTAATTTGAGATAGTTGCAAGAATGCATTTATTGTATCTTTGGTTAACTTTTTCAAACTCCAGTGGCTGGCATCACTAGGTTTAAAAATTGCTACCTAATTCTAGCCACAACTAAACACAAGTTCCTCAATCAATTAAATAAAAGAGATAAGCTAGTGCAGAAAGTAACCAAACTGAGTACTAACATTTCTAAAGAAAAAGAAAGACAAACAACATTTATTTATGTTTTATGCTACCTTTGGTTTATTTATTTTAGCAATGATGTTTCGTCAAAGAGAGTTATTTATTTTCTTTTCCTTTTGGGTCAGACAACCGCAATAATTCTCCTCTTTGTGTCGGTCAATCCAAATGAAGATTAAGTTTGTCTTCAATATTCTCTCACATGATAAAAAAAAATGAGTTTTTAACCACTCCACAAACAGTCCCCTGGGGCACCAAATCCTGGGGGCCACTTTTTTGGCAAAAAATAGATACAGTAAACTCATGAGTGTAACAAACAAATGCTTGCCAAACACTCAAGAAACACAGTTCTCTATAGTCAAACAAGAAGCTTATTTATTTATTATATTTCTAGAAGGTTAGTTCTAGGGATGGGGATGAACCAGTACTCAGTCCCCCTTCAAGTGTAAAGAGGATCCCTAACTATCAGCAAAACATCACCTTCCCTTTCAAGTATAGGTTACAAGAACACGTGTTGCAGATATAATGGATACAGCCACTGTATACATTATTTTTATATCTCCTCCTTTCGGGATGAATGAGGGTGGCGGACCAAATGCTTCTTCTACACATGAAAGAAGAAGTATTCTCATAAAGAGAGAGAGAGAGAGAGAGAGAGAAAGGTTTGATTTTATTTCTTAATTTTTGTTGAGATTTTTAATCTACACACTAAGGAACAGTCTACGATGTTCGCTTGCAAACCTTCATTGTTGTGCAGAGCAAAAAAGAGTTGTTGGTGTATCCCTTGGAGGTGAACGTCGAATTAGGCCACTACATGGAGAGAGTCCGACGAATCCACTTTAAGAGCAACGGATTACTATGAGAGGCACCAACAGATAAGTTATTCCTAACATTTCTTTTGTTCTATTCTGTCGGTCTTTGCAAATCCAGATATATTACATGTTTAAATTTATGAGTTCAACAAAAAATAAGAACATTGTTATTTTGTAATTGGTATGACGATAATTCTAGATGTGTTCAGAATTCTAAATTATTTGATCACTTACCATGATGATTTACTTTAGTTATCTGTTGTCTATTGATATTAAATTTATATGAAAATGATTTCATTTAAAATAGAAAGACAACAAACTATAAAATAAAGATAAAAATTATCCAAACAGCCACACCTTTAATGGGAGACCTCTTTGCATTGACCCAAGCTGCCAACCGACCACTTTTACCCTGGTTTCAGGTTGATATTACCCATATACTTTAGCCATGTTTGGTTGCCACATGTAATCTAATCATTTCATTTTAAATTCCCATTGCATTTGAAGCCATAAGGTGATGGTTCAAAATGAACTCAATTAGATTCATATTGATTGTTATAATTATATTTAGAAACGAAGTCATCATAGGTACTTCATAAAACTAAATGATTTATGATCATTTAGGCCGTGTTTGGAAGCCACCAATAATGAAATCATTTCATTTCATATTCCCAAGGCAATGGAAGCTTAATGTGATGGTTGAAAATGAAGTTCTTTAGATTCATATTGATTTGTTAGTAGATTGATTTTCATTCATTGCCAAAATATGAATGATAACATAAATCATTTCATTTTATAAAAGAGTAAGATGACTTCATTTCTAATTTTAGTTAACAAATCAATAGAAATTTGGATGAGTACATTTTGAACCATCCCCGTATGGCTACAAATGCCATGGGAATTTTAAATGAAATGATTTCATTATAGGTGGCTGCCAAACACACCCTTATATTTTGTTGATGAAATCAATCCATTTTTGTTAGAGCTCCTGTGCACTCAGGTACTATGGCAGACCAAATGAAATGGTTTCATTCCAAGTGACAACCAAGCGAGGTTATTTGATTAAATTCAGGCTTTAAATTGCCACTCTGAATTGAGCTTGTTCCAACTTGTTATCTATGGTTTAGACCCATTTAGGTTAAGTTTTTAATCCGATCCAAATTTCAGCCAATTTGACTGAATCCATTATGTAATACCCTACAATTAATTATTTGAATTTCTAATGTGTGTGTGTGTGTGTGTGTGTGTGTGTGACTTAGTGTGTGAATGTCAACATATATGTTATTGGTGGATTCTTTTAGTGTTATGTGTCATGAGAGTGAGTAGAAAAGAAAGAGAAGTGAACGAATTCAATTTGAAATCTCAAATATTTAAAAAGTTCCAGATTGAACAGATTAGAGGGTTTGGATCAATCCAAGCTGGATCAACCAAGAAAATCAAGGACATTGTTTGATCGATCCAATGGTCTCAAAGAAAAAAACCACTTACTGCCTAATCCATCCAGATGCACTTTGGATCGACCAAACCTTGATCAATCCAAACTGGAGAATCGTGAAATTTTAGGATTTTTGCTGATAAGCGAGTTTGCTTATATAAATCATGTGGGGTCCATTTGTAAATGAATAAAACCCTAAAGATAATCTAATTGAGACATAAAAACAAAAAGAAACAAAAGAAGAGAGTGAGAGGCAGCTAGGAGGAACAAAGGGAATTTAGATTGAAGTTTTGGGGATTTGTGAAGGAGCTTGGATTTTGCTTTTTCGAGTTGATTTGAGCTAGCAAATCTGCTAAGAAGGAGAAAGCAAGGTTGTGACCACAACTACATTGAAATTTTGGTAAAGTAAGACCTTCAATTCAAGCTTTTAGAGAGTTCCATTAAGAGTTAGGGGGTTTCCCATGAGTTTTTGCTGAAATAGAGTCTAAGTTCTATCATTAAATATTGAAAAGAAAATTAGAGCATTTGTTAGACACATTAGAGAGTCCATAAACAGGTGATTTGATTTGTTGTAGGTTGGGAAAAGCACTTGAGGCTTTGTCGAAGATTTTAAATGGTAAGTGATTATACCTGATATGCATACGTTTTGTTTTACTCGATAAGTTCTTAGAACTCCTTGTTTTAAATCTATAATTTTTTTAAATGATTTTGCTAAAAAATACCATTGTTTAAATGATAAATTTCCTAGAAATCCATGTTATTAAACTCTATGAATTTCAAGATGTTTTATAAAGATATTATAAACTAAAGTGTGTCATCACCCAAATTTTGACTCGGGTCATGTGATGGCATAAGAACAGCATAATCACATTTAGGCATCAAGATTCTAAGCACCATTGTCTTAGGAAGAACAAACCTAGACTCTAAGAGGTTAAACATTCCTAAAGAAATCTGCCCGGATACTCTAATCGCAAATGAACCAGTCAAAATACCCTATTACAGCCCAAAATACATCATTGCAGGATAAACCCTAATATCTCTCAAAAGCATCAACGAAACTTTGAGGATCTACATTTTAGAACTTCATCCATGTCATCAGGAAGTTTTCCACCTCCTGTAAGCCTTTCTCCAGCAAACCATCACAGATGAAAAAATTACCATTTTACCCTTTTACCCTCAGAAACTCAATACTCACTATCAACCATTCAGATCACTGAATTTCTCCTGTCTACAGAAGTCTTCTTGTCATGAAACATCACAGGCAAAGAATTCTCATTTTCACCTTTTTCGACCAGTAGGCAAAAAATTATCATTTTACCCTTCATACCTAAGAGCATTTACCCCTAGACCCTCAAAGGATCACCGGAGCCTCTCTTGTTATCCAAATGATGTAATTTTAGATCATATGTATCCCTAAGTCTACCTACTTACTATAGCAAAAATGACTTTTTGCAGCGCTATATGTAGTGTTTTTCACACGATGTTTAGAACCGCATTGCGACAAGGTGAAGGCTTTATGCACAATTTCTAAAACGCTGCATAAAAGACTTTAGGCAATGCTTTTAAAACGCTACAAAAAGTACTTTAGGTTGCAAAAAATACTTTAAGCAGCGCTTTTCAAACGCTGCAAAAATTAGACTTTTTACAACGTTTTTAAAACGCAGTGTAAAGTGTTTTTTTTTAATTACCTCCTCTCTTCTCTTTCTGACATTTGACTTGACATTTTCAACCTAACAACTATGAAAATTTCCAAAAAGATCACCACCATGTGGTACAAAACCAACCAAATGTATCTACAAATGTAATAAACTAGTGTGATGGGAAGAGCTATTAATAGCCCAAATATAACTAATTATCAGAACTTGCATCAAATTACCCATCCAAGTATGTAAATGGTGATGGGTTTGCCAAACAAGTCACGTTGCAAATGGTGATGGCTTTGCCAGACAAATCACTTGCCTTCATCCTGAATGACAGAAAACAAGTAAAGCATTAAAATCTCATTATCTATTCAATGTTCTAAAAGAAGAGAGCAATCCAAGACATAAACTAGTATTGTTCACGAAATTATATAGACAATTATTTTTCTGTTCAATAGGTCAATAATAACAACTCAGCCTTATCCCAACTATTTAGGGTCAACTACACGAATCCTATTTCATAATTCCACTCTATTTGGGGCCACATCTAGAATGCAGATGTGAAAATACCATCCTCCCTATCTGCTAGGTTCAAATGACACACAAGTAAGGGAATTCTAGCTATGATTACATTGTAAAATGTGAATTGACATTGGTCGATGTCGTGCACAGAATATTCACTTAAAACAAAGAGTCTAACATGCAATCACCCCAGCAGCTACATATAGTAATGTGTTTTCTCACCCACTAAATCACGAAGACTAGAAAATGCTATTATTTCAAATACATGGTTCGTTTAAATTATGGCCATTAGTAGCCAAAAAGTCCCCAACCTCGTGCTTAATGTTCTCTTTCTTTGAGGATTTAATAATTTGTCAATGTGAGTAAGAAGTCTATGGGTGATATCCTTTAAGCATCAATCAGTTTTAATTTCACTCAGTGAAGCATGATAAACAATCAAAAGACCAATATATATATATATATCCTAAGTGATTAAAATTCCTTCCCCATTTAGTTGAGCTAAAATGACTTATTTTCTATCCATTTCATGTCCAGGGATGAAGCTTGAAGTACTACCTAATAATCAGCCTAAAAAAAATGACTATGTCAGAATTAAATACAAGTAAGCAGGACAAGGAAAAATCATTAAGCCATACAAAGAATCTCACTAACAAACAAGTACATGTCATCTGTGTCAATGACAAAATTGTCACAGATTGTGTAATTTTTGAATAATAAGATAGATGTTCAAGTGAAATAACCAGTCAAATCCCACTAGTAGGAATTCCATAAAAGAGTGATAAAAAAAAACGTCAACCTGAAGAGTAGGAAAATAAAATCAGCCTCCAATAAGTCCATAAAAGCTCTTTTTATTCTTTTTCTCTTTTGATACGTAATTAAGCTAGCAACACGACAAATAGTTCAGCACTTACAAAAATATAAAGTATGCAAATCTCCTTAATCGAAAGATAGATAGAAATTAAGAAATCCTCACATATGTAGAAGGTTCAGCCAGATA
>JAOXJP010231674.1:0-10593 GCA_025762735.1 Platanus orientalis | reverse complement strand
CTCATGACGAATAATCCATCAAAATCAAAATTTTGAACCTTGGATAGGTCTAGAGTTCAAACCTGCATCTCAACATTTTTTTTTAATAATTTGAGGCCAGCCCGAGGCCTAATCAATTAATGAGGGCCGAGCCCAAGGCCGAGCTCGGCCCGAACCCACCCCTACGGGCCCAAACCCCGGCCCGAGCCCGGTCTATAATTTAAGGGCCGGAGCCGGGCCTACCATGGCCCGACCCATGCCCACCCCTAGCCAGTATCCCAGTCTACTCAATGTCTACACATCTATTACAAAGAGAAGTTTGCAGGAAAATAGATTATATCCAAATAGACTTTTGGTGAGGTTTCAAAGAATGAGATATCCACATTTATTTAAGAGCCTATAGATTATTCCAACAAGAAAAAGCCAAAGGAGGTTTGTGCATCAAAGACACATGGTGTTTGTTAACAAAGCATAACAAAGCAATGGTTTCCAAACTAGGCTAGTGATTTTTGAAAGATCCTGGGTTCTATCTGGGCAAAATTACTCAAATCCAAATATTTAAGGAGCTGTAAATTATGAGTTAGACAAAGTCTTAAGATGGCTTATAAGACATGGTTGGATATTATGAAATGCAAGGCAATTCTCAAAAAGGGTGCTTGTTGGATGATCAACTCATGAGACAACACTCATATATGGATTAATCTGTGGATTCCAAATGTTCCTCTCTTATGTGAGAAAGAAAATCCAAAGTTGAGATTTAAAGATTAAGTTAAGGATCTTATTGATCTTGAAACCCATACGTGGAAGGAAGATTTCATCAACTCCCTATTTGACAGAGTGACAACCTCGAAGATTTTACAAATCCATTTGTTTGTGGAAAACTACAATAAAGAAAATGGTTTGATTTGGACAAAGATTCTTTATGGAGATTTCATTGTGAAATATGTTTATAAACTTCTAGATAAATCAATAGGGTTACCCTCTGGAACACATGAAAAGGGTTCCAAGAAAGTTTGGTTAAAATTCTAGAAGGAAAGGAAGTTCCCACCAAGCGTCTTAATTTTCATATGGAGATGCCTTAATGAAACCCTGCCTCTGAGATCCAAATTGGGAAGATTCACAACAAGATGCTAGGTATTGTGCCCTATTAGCGAAAATGAAAGATTTATTAGCCATATTATATTATTACAATTATAAATCATATTATATAATTTATAATTATAAGTCATATTACCCAACTTTATAATTCTAATTAGTATTCCTTTATAATTATTAGGGATGTCGATTGGGCTGGGCTGGGCTGGCCCGAAGAATGGACGGGTTGGGCACATTGAACTTCGGGCTAGGCCGAGATCGGGTTCAAACTTTAAGCCCAAAGTGATTTTCGGGTTGGGCTTGATTATATATCTTTTTAGCCTGAAGACCAGCCCGCCCCAGCCCGAAGCCTATATATTATAAAAACTTGAAGCCCAGCCCAAACAACACCCAACCTTAAATTTGTTCTACACCGTTGGATATATTGCTAATCCAACAATGTTGATTCAACACTCTAACAACAAAACTCAAACCTTAAACTTTAACCCTAATGGTGAACACGGCACCTCCTTCCTCCCTCTTACAGTCTTTCAATCTTCTACAATCTATTCTCTCATGGGATGATTAGATTGGGATTTGTAGTAGGATTCTTGGCCAGGTGGGTATTCGATCTTCCCAAATTCTTCCTCTTGTACCATTACAATCAAATCTTGATCATGTTTTATGAGAAATATTGATCTTAAAAAAACAATTGAAGGGGGGTTTCCAGATGAAGGGGATGAAAACCAATGAAGGAGAAGAAAAAATATTAGAGATGAAAAACGTTGAAGGATAAGAATGAAATATTAGAGATGAAAGTAAGAAATAAAGAAAGAGGGGAGGTTCTAACCTTTTAATCTGCTTTCTTGTGAAGGACTCATCACAAGCTCTACTGCTTTATTTATAGATGGCCCATGAAAAAAGAAAAGATCTTGGCTACCACCGCTTTCAACAAGAAACGATTGCCATTAACCGGAAAGTATAGCGTTTTGCTTCATTCCCTTATCAACATTATATTTTATTTTTGTTTATCTGATTTTGTATTCCTGTTTTTTCTACTTCTCTTTAATTTTTTTTTTTTAAAGTTATCCTTTATAAATGGTTAGCTTTTAGGGGTGACACCGAAGTTTGTTATTGAGCACATGGATGTCAAAGACCTCACACAAACTCATGTTAAAAACTATTTGAAGGTATTTCTAACATAATTTTTTTACTCATCTTCTTATTTTCATCTTTCTCTTGCTCAGTAACAAAGGAATGAACATAATACTTTTGTTTATTTAAGAGAGAGAGAGAGTTTGCTAAACGAAATTTTTGCTGTTAACTTCAGGCTGCCCGAACTTAGCCCGAAACCCAATTTAGTAAATCAGGTTGGGCTTGGGTAGCATGTATCAGGCTGAATTCAGGCTTGGGTTGGGTTCGGGCTTAGATATGATACTTTAGGCCGGGCTTAGGTTGACCTTAACTTGACCCAGCCCGACCCGATTGACAGCCCTAATAATTATAAGTCATATTACCAAAATTGTTTGTCTGTTGTATCCCCACATAACATGTTGACATATGATGATTTATTGATTTTGGTATTTCTTTTCAATAGGGAAAAAATGTTCGTTTAAATCTTGTACCCAAGGTCAAATCCCGATAGGCTAAAGGGCAAGGGTGAGCAGTACATACTAGTGTCACATGCTCGGGATCTCATTGATTCATGCCAATGACTATATACTAAAGTCTCAATAAAATTCTTAATAAAAAGAACAATAAAAACTTAAATCCTAAAAAAATTAAAATGGCTGTTGACAACTCTTTTAGGACATATTTGGTTAGAAGTGAAATCGATGGAAAATAGAATAATCGGGAAAACTATACCATTTGCTTTCAAAATCAATGGAAAATAGTGTTTAGTCAGAAAATGGAATTAACACCTCCATATAAAGCTTCCCATGATAGGTTTTACAATCGAGTTAAACCTAATCCTATTCCGGAGATGTCTGTGTTGATACGGACCTCTAAAGGCGTGCCATTGATTGACACATTATGTAATTTTGAATTTGATATATATTTTTTTCCCTTCAGTTTTTGACATCTACTTTTTCAACTGAACACTTTTTTGGACGTTTTTAACCCCTAAAAACAACCCTCAGATTTTGAAGGGAAAATCGATCGGGACGAATCCCCGTGTGTGAGGGAGAAGAAAAAGAGCGGTTTAGGTTTTGGCCGTTCTACTTCAGCGACCACCGTGTTCTGGTAAGTCTCTATTCTCCCATCGCTCCTCTCTTCTCCCATCTAATCCCTTTACTATCTCGACCCTCTTATATTCCTTCTTCGACAGCTAAATCCGGCGACGGTCCTGTATACATCAGAAAGCTTCAACGGTGAGACCCAGTGCCAGCGACAATGTAAGCCTCTCCCCCCCCCCTCTCTCTTTGCTCGTCAATTTGGTCCTTTTCGCCATTGTTATGGTTTCTTTTGGCTTTAGTTTCACACGATTCCGTGCCCTAGATTGGTATTTAGGCTTACATTTACTAATTTACAGAAGCCTTTTGATTCGTATACAGAATTTGTTTTCTTTTGATTTTGTTTATATTCTGATACAAACGTGTTGGAAATCTTGTGTTGATCGCGGAAAATAAGTAGCTTATATTCTGATAAAATTTGGGTGCTCTGATTTACCCTCTTCAACATTCCAATAAAGGACTTCCATACTCATTGGAGATTAAATTAACAAGAACAATGTTTTCTAAAACAAAAGAAAAAAACTTGGAGGAGCCTTGTCTAACTCATGGTAGGGGATGATTTTCTAGAAAAAAAAAAAAAAAAAAAACAACGTGTAAGCTTATGTTTGAAAATAATTGTAGAACACAGGCTTATGTTTGATCTAAAGTAGTTGTGGCAAGTTTATATTAGAAGTTAATTTTCTTATTTTAACAGCCAAATAACAATTACTTCATTTTCTCCTTGTTTAATTTTCAACCAAATAGCAGTCACCAATCCACTTCACTTTCATTCCACTTCAACTTCACTATTTTCTTTCTTTTAATTTCACTTCGTTTCATTAATTTAATTTCTAACCAATCCACTTTGCTAGTATTTTGCAGAATTACAGTTTTCAGTTTACCTCTTCCTTTACTCTACCCCGTTCTTTGCGCCATTGCCTCTTGCTGTCTCTGTTGGACTCCAGTCTTCACTGGCGACGACTTGAGATATTGAGGTACTGTCTTAGATTTGAGGTTTTGAAGCTTTATTATCTCTCTCCATTGATTATCATTGCTTGTTCATGCTTTCTTCATTAATAAAATATTATTTGGATCAAGAGCCTTTTTATTGTGTATAGGCTCCTTCATGATTGGATCTCTGTCTTTAATGATGAGGAGTGGGTAGTTGCTGGAGTATGAGCTCTTAGATATTCTTGTTTATGTTGTTTGGGGGCCTTCTATTGCTTTGCTTTGTTTTTCTCTGTCCTTGTTTCTTCACCACTGGTGAATGATCCATTTTTTTGTTTTTTGTTTTTCTTTTCTCCAATAAAATATTCACCATATAAAAATAAAAATTAACAGTTGCTTGCTTTGCTACTAGGTTGCATTGATCATGAGTGTTTAACCCATATCCCATCATTTGGTATATTGGGTTTGTTTCCCTTATGCCAAAGCTCTCTTACATCTTTCTCCATTTTCCATTTTTTATACTTTCTAATATATATTTTTAATCAATGAAGGAGTGTTTGGTCAACTCCATTTTCATTATATGTTCTAATGAAAACCATATTAACAATACTGAGTCATGGAAATATGTTATTAGTTAAAATATTGTCTAAAACCATGTCATTTTCTACCTTTTTTTATTTACCATCAATTCAATTATGATTTTTCTTGTTCATGTTTTAAACAAATTTGATCAATTCAGTTTAAAAGATATGCTTGAATACTCTTGTTTATTTCCTCTAAGAAGCCTCTTGTCTATTTATGAAAAAAAAGTAATAGTTCTATGATGTGTTAGGCAATTGATCATGTCTTCAGTTATCCTAAGAAGGGAAAGGAATCAGTTACGAACATAGGTTAAATTGCTACATCAAGTTTAAAGCACAATTATGGAAAAAACTTGAAGAACTAATAGCCTTCCTTTCCGGTTGTTAATTGGAAACCCTTAGTTCCTACCAAGTTTTTCTCTATTAAACATCATTTGAAATGATTTTTATGGCCTGTCACTTTATAAATACGCAAAAGGTGATATTTAATTGGTGCTTTTTGTGTAACAGGATGAAACAATGTTCAATCATTTGTTCCTTTATTGCAAATTTTCATGCTTGGTTTGAAAACATATATCTGGCCTTTTGGGGGGTGGAATGACTGTCCTATTGTGCTTTGGATTATATCTTAGGTGGTCTCTTGAGTCTCTTAATCGGAGAGTTTTTTGGAGATTGATGCTTTAAAAAAGAGGGGAATGATATAATCTTTGAGATCTGTTATAATATCATGTTTACGTGTAGTAATAAAATTTATTCATATTTCATTGATCATCAGTTTCTAGAGAACTTAAGGGGATTAAGTTCTCTCCTTTTAGTAATAGCTGGTGTGCCATATTTCTTGGCAATTCATGATTAAGTACAATGAGTGGGTGTTGAACTGTTTTATTAGCTTTTCTTTTTCTTTTCTTTTTTGTGATATATAGCCCCTTGTACATAGGTAGGCCTCATTTTTTGATTGGATAATGTGGGACACACAATAGTCCACATTAGAATTTATTATTTTATTATTACTTTTTCTACAATTAGTTTTTATTAGAAGGCTTTTTTGTGGCGTGTGATGTGGGGCTGCCAAGGGATTGACAGTGGCTCCCTGCTGATGTGGGCCCCAAAAATAGCAAAGTTTGGGAAAACTAATTAAGACAACTAGCTTAATTACAAGGCTGGATTTAAGGCTCTTTATTAGGGTCTGTTAAGCTATCAACTAGGCTGAAGTAAGAGGGTAATGAGGGACTGGTTTAGGACAAACTGAGGTAAACAGGGACTAGAACAAGGATTTGAAGATAGATATTACAACAAGGTTATGGATACTAAATTTAAAACAGATCCTGGCTCAAACTTAGTGGCTTACTAGGTTTACCAAAAGCTGTTTTATGGGGCAGAAGTAGGGTTCAAACGGGGATTTAAAAGCCTCTTATTGGGGATTGTTTTATAGGAAACAATAGGACTTATTAAAGGGCTATTAAAGCCTGTTTAAAGAGAGTCTTACTAGGGGTTCAAAACAGAGGAGATTAAGTACTGTTTCAGGGACAGGTTTAGGGATAAAACATGGTTAGTTTCTATACTAAAATATGGCTTGGTTCAGAGGGAAATTAACAAATTCAGATAGGGACAAATTATGATTTTCTGTTAGGTTTGCTACAAGATTCAAAGCAACATGAAGTTTAGGATACGGGTTGGAAACAGAAGGAGATTGACTTCTGTAGGTACCTTATAGGGGCTTTCGACTTTGCGTATTTATTCTAATTTTATACAATATGTCTATATAAAAAATATACAACTTTATTTATTTGTTAATTTATTTTAACTAACTTATTAGGGTTGTTGTAAACATAGTTGTTATAAACATATTGGTAAATTAGTTGTTATAAACATATTGGTTTACATACTAGCTCTAATTTCCTTATATTTAATCTCATCAAAGCAATATTTAAATAAGGACTTGATCTTAAGTTGGATTTACAACAAAGTCAAATTTGTATTAGTCAACATAAAATAGCTATTAAGAATCTAATAAATATTTTAGCAAAAAAAAAAAAAAAAATGATACATTTGTACACTGGACAAAGATTAAGTTATACGTATACAAAGTAAAGATCATACCCAACTTAAATAATGATAAACTCTATAATGAAGAAATTTGAAAGAAAATGTATATAACTATATGTTCTTGTTGATCCATAAGACTTCCAACATTGGTAATGAATAACCATCAAAGGCTCTAACCCACTGAAGTGGCAAGGATAATTAAGGTCACATAGAATGCAACTCTAAGATGGTGAGAGTAAGAGGACTACTAAACTAAAGAAGATTTATAATCAAATGACTCAAAGCCAAGACCATTTTATAACACAACCCCCTAAATGTTTTCAATTCTGGTGTAGATCAACTAAGGTTGAACTAGTTTGATAGATTTTGAGTTTGTGGTTTTTGTTTGAGCGATGGTAGTATTCCCCAAATCACTGGCTATAGATGTTCATGTAGTAGCCAGAATTCTTGTATACAGTTTGCCTTGATTTGAGATAGATCAAATTTAGCGAGCCCATGTGAAAGCTGACCATCCACCATGCATTGATGCACGGGT
Source organism: Platanus orientalis (assembly GCA_025762735.1). Lineage (NCBI taxonomy): Eukaryota > Viridiplantae > Streptophyta > Magnoliopsida > Proteales > Platanaceae > Platanus > Platanus orientalis. The sequence continues at coordinate 3,217 of JAOXJP010231674.1, read as the reverse complement.
GACCTTGCTTATTGCCTGTAATAACTGTTTTTCGAAAATTTTAAAAACAAGTGGAGGATTGTTGAAATGGAAACCAAAATTGTCTCATTGTTTTAACATTTTCAAAATTCTCTCTCCTTAAGTTTAGTTCCACATTGGAAATTTTGCAAATCCAAACATACTATAAAAGAAACCTTACACCCTTACCTTGTGTATTTTGAGAGAGTTCACTCTCACTTGGGTTGCTACAGTGTAACAAGGTGCATAGAATTATGCACCTTGCAAACAGGCACACACACCCGCACTGGCTTTGGTGCAAGGGCGCTTGAGGCACATTTTGCACTTTACATGTGCGCATTGTCGCGAAATCCCAATATTTCTTTTCAAATGTCCAAATGTGATCTTGGGGTTGTGATAATAGGATTAATAAAGAGACTGAATCGTGAGCAAACCAAGATCAGGATTGGATCATACCGTGATGAAAATGCATCGCGATGGTGGCATGATGCGATGAAGGTACTATATCGCGATGGAAGTGCACTGCAATGAAGATGCATCGCGATGGAAGTGTATCACGTTGGAGGTGCATCGCGAGCCAAGTGAACCATGATGAAGGTGCATCATAGGCATTGCACACAACGATGAAGCGTCCATTGCCATGAAGGCTCGATAGGGTCCGACATTGTGATCAATACTTGTATCGCGATGAAATCCTGTCACGGTCCATGCATTGCGAGTGAACTTAGGTTTGCACGCTATAGGTCCAAAATGGACAAGATGAAGCTTGCACGTCAAGTAAGTCCTTACAGAAGCCCATGTTGTGTGTTGGATCGTGATCAGAAGCTCTAATTGATGTCCATAGAAAAGTGGACATGTAATGGAGTTTGGTGAGATTGGTTGGGAACTCATCATCTCTATATAAAACAAAGAATGGGCTTGAAAACCCACTAGTGACTAAGGCATTCGTGGGCTGCAAACAAAGGAGATAATCAAGAGAATACTAAGAGCAACAATGCTAAATATTAATGTTTATTTACCTTTTGATATGAAATCAGATTCTAAACCAAAGCTTCAAATTCCTTCTTCAAAATCCCCAAAAATCCTTCAAACCCTAACTTTCTTCTTGATTTTCCTTATCTCCTTTGTTCTTAGCATTTTTTGTGTCGAATTAGGTATGTGGGATCAACCTTTTTTTATTTGCTCACCACATCTAGGTTGGGTAGTCCACATCCATTCAAACATGAAGGGACCTGTTACCCCCAAATCCCCTGATACGCAATGGGTTCTATGACGCAGCAGATCATCTTCCCTCGCCTTCTTCTCAACACATAGGTTGGCGAGGAAAGGAATCCATCTATAATTTCTAATGAAATTTCGGCAGCATAGTGGCTATAAAGTGGACACTGGGGAATAAAGATTAGCCTAGATTATTTGAAACAATGTGTACCTGGTAGTTAACAGACATATAACACTCCAAAATATATCCATTACATCATTCCACATCCTTCAATCCAACCACATCTACAAAAATAAATAAATTAATAACTTGTGTATAATAAATCCAAGACCAATAAATCTAACTAAAAAGGTTCCCCAAAATAATAAACTCCAAGGGGTTCCATATAGAGCCACCTATAAAATATCCTACTCTATGACTTAAAATAATCCATAACTAAAATAAACCGAACACCTGACAACTGGATCTTGTGCTATGTTGAAAATCTACTCTGCTTGTTTGGGTCTCTGGTTAGGATTCTTTGCAAGGTTTTAAATTTTTGGGTCAACTAAACGAGCTCAGTAAGTAGGCAAGTTCTAAAGTTAGAATTTATCCAATCAACAAGCAACATTAAAATTTCATCAAATAAAACGTTCATTAACTACAAAATTCATTAACTAGAAACATAATTCAATAAAGAAATATACATGCCATCATTAGTATTTATTAGGAACTATTAGAATTATGCATTTTCTAATCTATCCAATGTTTTATGTATGCAACTAAATACATGGATACCAATGCTCCACTCAATCAAAACTGTCCAAGAAGTCTTCCAACTCAACCCCAAGGAATCAGTTGGAGTGTTACCAAATCCGGGTTCACAAGAACCTTATATATATATATAAGCAACAAACGAGGCACCAATCTTGCCCAAGCTATCTGAACAACTTTAAACTCTAGGGAAATAAATCAAGCCTCTTAACTCCGAGGAATTAGCATTTATACTTGACAGGCCCCCAGTAGCTCCCTGGGTACTACCATAAAGCCAATGAACTCCCGTTCAATAGTAAATCTAGAAAGCACACCTCTTGTCATCGTGGCTGCCTCTTGGTGGTCCTTCAAAGACTCCCCTTCAGTCCTTGCCCAAAGGCTTCAATCATATCACATCTTAATGTAGTGAGTACATCTATTTTAGACCTTCATGAGGTGTCTTCAAACATGTCCTTTCTCACATAATGTGTGCAATCCATAGTGTCTGTAAACATATTTCTCTTAGAGTAAATCCCGACATCTACCTCAAGTATATGAATGTGCCAACACCAAGCTAATTTAGGCATTACTTAATACATAAAAAATGACATGATTTAGTCTAGCTTAGGTAGTTGCATCAATGTTTTCAAACAAGTGTGCAGCCTCATATATTATTAATAAGTAAATATATGATGGCATTTATCACTCCAATCCCATGTTACACACAAAACATAAAATTTAATCCAAGCTAAGTTCGGAGAATACCATAATTGCAAACCCATATGAGCACCTATAAGATCATAAATCCACCTTGATCCAGGCGGGAGAACCACCTTTCATTTAACCCCAATGTTAAGTCACATTGTGTTCATACTTTTGGACATAATTTTAGTTTATGCAAGGTGCATTGTTAATATAGAAATCAAGTCCAAATAATGCAAAAACCCAGGCATATTTATACTAAACACCTTACATCAGGAATATACAATTTTAGCTATAATTCATGTAAAAAGTTTTACATTATACTTATAGGTCTTTTAAAGCACTGAAATATGGCACTCTCTGCAGAAATTTGTTTATGGTACTTAACAAAAGTTTAACGTAAAGAATATATCAAACCACACAAATTCTCCCTTTTATTTGTAGAAAAATTTCCAAGGAAATAAAGGTTTAGAGCATTCTAATTAAATTAAAATATTCATAAATCTCATGTAGAATAACGAGCTACCAGAGCCAACTAATATGAATCCCTATTTCATCCGACATCTC
>JAOXJP010231673.1:0-10593 GCA_025762735.1 Platanus orientalis | reverse complement strand
TTCTTGTTTGTTTCATTTTAATTTAGTTTCAACAACTCTTTAAATTTCGACTTTGTCAAATATAATTAAGATTAATACAATTTCGGTAGTTAGTAAATTAAACAATCATCGTGGGTTCGACACTCAACTCTTACACTTTATTACTTGAGCGATTCGTATACTTGCGATTTCCCACATCATGCACCACTAACCCCCACTTGCATAACTTCATACCATTTATAAGGGTTGTGCACCACAAGCCTACCTTTATATTTTTTTTAGGAGTTGTCAACCACAAGGCCAATATGCGTAATTATACCTTATTTCAGTGTTTTGCACCATAATCCAAGTTTTGCATAATTTTGTACCATTAGCTATAATTGGTATGAAGTTATGTAGCTATTGGCTTTTGGTGCACAACTTCTAAAAATGGTACGAAGCTACGCATGTTGGGGTTTTGGGTCCATAAATCCAAAATTAGATACGAAGTTATGAACGTGTTGCCATCTAGTGAACAACTCCTTTGAACGACCCAACGTTATGCAAACTTCATACCATTTATAGGTTGTGTGCCCACAATCCACTTGCTTAAGTTCATACCATTTATAGGAGTAGTGAACCACAACCCACACGTGGATAACTTTGCATTATATTTAGGCACTATACGCCACAAGCCCCACACATGCATAAGTTCATATGTTTTTTCACTGTTGTGTAGAATAATCCAAGATCTCGGTAACTTTGTAGCATTTTTAAGAGTTTTGTACCACAAGCTCTAACGTGCATGATTTTTGGGTTATATAAAGGAGTAGTGCACTACGAGCCCAAACGTACATAACTTTGTACCTTATTCATGAGGTGTGCACCACAATTAGTAACGTGTATAACCTCTGAAAATTTTATGGTGTTTTGCACCGATAGGCTACAGTTGCATAACTTTGTATCTTATTTCTAAAATGTATGTCACAAGCCCACTTATGTGTAACCTTGTACTACTTTTAGGTTTTGTGCCCCAAAATCCAACATGTTCGTAACTCCTTGCCATTTGTGGTAGTTGTGCACCTTAAGCCCCCACATGGAAATTTTCATAGCATTTTTACGAGCTGTGGATCACAAAACCACACGTGCATAACCTCGTACCACTGTAGGTGTTGTGTACCACAAACCCCCACTTTCATAACTTCGTACCATTTTAAGGGTTGTGCACCCTAAGAAACACGTGCGTACCTTAATATTTTTTTCAGGAGTTTGGGACCACAAGCCAAACATGCATAAGTTCGTTACTTATTTCAGTGTTTTGCACCATAATCCAACTTTTGCATAATTTTGCACCATTTGTTGGAGTTGTGGACCTTAAGCGTAAATGTGCGTAATGTTGTGTCGTTGAAAGAGTTATTCACTACAAGGCAACACGTGCATAACTTCATATCGAATTTTGGATTTATGGACTACAAACCCCAACATGCATACCTTCGTACCATTTTTAGGAGTTATGCACCAGAAGCCAACAACTGCATAACTTCGTAGCAATTATAACTACTGTGTGCCTCAAGCACGCGCCCTTACATAACTTCGTACCATTTATAGGTGTTGTGCCCTACAATCCACGTGCTTAAATTTATACCATTTATAGAAGTAGTGAACCACAACCCACACGTGCATAACCTTGCATCATATTTAGGTACTATGTACCATAAGCCCACACATGCGTATGTTCGTACGTTATTTCATTGCTGTGTAGCATAATCCAACATCTTAGTAACATTGTAGCATTTTTAAGAGTTGTGTACCACAAGCCCTAACATGCATATTTTTGGGTTATATAAGAAGTTGTGCACTACAAGCACAAAGGTGCCTAGGTTCGAAACTTATTCATGGGGTGTGCACCACAATTAGAAACGTGTATAACCTCTGGTAATTTAAAAGAGTTTTGCACCGAAAGGCCACACTTGCGTAACTTTGAACCTTATTTCTAAAATATACGTCGCAAGCCAACAAATGGGCAACATTGTACCACTTTTACGTGTTGTGCACCAAAATCCATCATGTTCATAACTTCATGCCATTTGTGGGAGTTGTGCACCTTAAGCCTCCACAGGCAAAAATGAGTGCCACTTTTACTAGTTGTGCAGCAAAACGCCACATGTGCATACCTTCATACCATTTATTGGTGTTGTGCACCACAAACCCCCATTTGCATAACTTCATACCATTTATAAGTGTTGTGCACCACAAGCCTATCTTTATATTTTTTTTAGGAGCTGTCAACCTCAAGGCCAATATGCGTACTTTCATACCTTATTTCAGTGTTTTGCACCATAAGCCAAGTTTTACATAATTTTGTACCATTTGTAAGAGTTGTGCACCTAAGCGTAAATGTGCGTAACGTTGGGTTGCTAAAAGGTGTTGTTCACTATAAGACAACACGTGCATAACTTCGTATTGAATTTTTGATTTGTGGACCCAAAACCCCAACATGAGTAGCTTAGTACCATTTTTAGTAGTTGTGCACCAAAATCCAATAGCTGCATAACTTCGTACCAATTATAGCTGTTGTGTCCCTCAAGCACATGCACTTGCATAACTTCGTACCATTTATAGGTCGTGTGCCCCGCAATCCATTTGCTTAAGTTCATTCCATTTATAGGAATAGTGAACCACAACCCACGCGTGGATAATTTTGCATTATATTTAGGCATTGTATGCCACAAGCCCACACATGCATAAGTTCGTAAGTTTTTTCACCATTGTGTAGAATAATCCAACATCTCGGTAACTTTGTAGCATTTTTAAAGTTGTGTACCACATGCCCTAACGTGCATAATTTTTGGGTTATATGAAGGTGTAGCGCACTACGAGCCCAAAGGTGCATAACTTTGTACCTTATTCATGAAGTGTGCACCACAATTAGTAACGTGTGTAACCTTTGAAAATTTTATGGTGTTTTACACCGATAGGCTACAGTTGCATAACTTTGTATCTTATTTCAAAAATGTATGTCACAAGCCCACTTGTGTGTAACCTTGTACCACTTTTAGGTTTTGTGCCCCAATATTCAACATGTTCGTAACTTCTTGCCATTTGTGGCAGTTGTGCACCTTAAGCCCCCACATGGAAAATTTCATAGCATTTTTACGAGTTGTGGACCACAGGACCACTTGTGCATAACTTCGTACCATTTGTAGGTGTTGTGCACCACAAACCCCACTTGCATAACTTCGTACCATTTTAAGGGTTGTGCACCCCAAGAAACACGTGCGTACCTTAATATTTTTTTCAGGAGTTTGGGACCATAAGGCTAAACATGCATAAGTTCGTTACTTATTTCAGTGTTTTGCACCATAATCCAACTTTTGCATAATTTTGCACCATTTTTAGGAATTGTGTTGAGTGTCGAACCCACGAGGATTGTTTAATTTATTAACTACCGAAATTGTATTAATCTTAATTATATTTGACAAAGCCAAAATTTAAAGAGTCGTTGAAACTAAATTAAAATGAAACAAACAAGAAGAAATATGTAGGAGGAATGCAATTGATTAAAGTACTAGGGCATCCGATCTCACCATAACTAATCCGAATTAATTCCTCTAATTATGGTACTCAAGATGGTTCATCCTTGTTGACAGTTGAAAACCCCTCACTTATCCAATAATCTCTCTCGAGTAGAATTGAACTTACATACACATATTAACCCACTATATCTTTATGTGAATTTAAATATATGCAAATACATTAAGTTCTATGTGTTTTCATGCAATAACCACATAAATCACGCAGCACATCTTTGCCAAGCATTCAATTTATGGCATTCGTCACAAGAAGCAAACATCATATATCACCTCTTGGTCTCAATATAATCATCAAAACATTCAGCTACTGATCAGGTATTTGAAAGCATTAATAAGTAGGGAAGAAACTAGAGAAGAACCGGAATATAGAGCCGGAATATATTAACAACAATATTAACAGTACATTACTATCTCTACAGACAGAGATAGCACATGAAGGAGTACAGAGACAGAGATAGAAACAAACTGAACTTGGAACAAGACAATTGAAAGCATAGGCGATCTGGACACTCCCCAATTTGCCTCTTACATTCGTAAAAACCTTTATTTATAGATCCTCTAGGGGATGGATCTCACACAAACTTAAAAACATCCTATAATATCATACAGATGGAGCATCAGGATGTAAATGGCGCGCAAGGACGTGCGATGGAAGGAGCGCCACGTGGCTTGTGGCAAGTAATGGTATATCACAGGCGGAACAGTGGAACATTGGGCTTTTGGCACGTAGTGGAGAAAGTGAGGTGGCCGAATCTTTAGTCAGATTGTACCTAGATATCCAGTAAAAGGAGATTCATCTGATGAGCTGTCACCGAGGTGGCCGGTTCGTTCGAAGAAGTCGAATAATCCATCAAAAAGTGTGTCAGATATGGGGCATCCATCTTGGGCAATGGGGTTGTTCAGGAAGTGGGATGGGATTTGGTCTACAGTGGTATGGTTAAGAGCACACATGGACTCTTGGAAAAGATCCCAAGTGTCCGGGTGAAAATGTCTGTGGCTCATGTAATGATAGGTGCACCAATTCTGGAGAGTGGCAGAGGGATCATGGGTATAGTAAGAATGAATGTCAGTTGGATTGTCTAACTCCTGGATGAAATCAGTGGGGTTGTAAAAGGTTATGACTGCAAACTGGGCTTGGATTAGTGTGAACATAGCTTGCCAAACTGGGAGAGCGTGAAACCAGGTAAGGAGAGTTTTGAAATGGGAGAGGTTGGCAGGTAGAGCAGGATTAACAATGGCTTGGGTAATGTAGGCTGAGACGAGTGGGACATAAAAAATGAACGCAATGCGGTGTTTCTCAAAGAGATACCATAGAAAACACTGGGCTTCTTTGGGAAGATGGTAGTACTTACGGATGGTAAAAGGGGCAAGGTAATGGTATTGGGGGTGTGAAATATGGGTAAAGATACGGCCATGGCGTCTTAACAAGAGAGCAAGATAAGTACGAAAATTGTGGGTACTACGGGTATTTTGGATGTAGGACATGAGAACGGACTGGATATCAGGAGAGAGATGAGCAATGAGGGTTAAAGGGTCATACAAAGGAACCGGGGTAAGAGGACAAAGGAGGGCTATGGGAGCTGGTTGGGTTAATGCTGGCTGAACCGGTTGGAAGAGTTGGGGTTTACGGGATAGGAGGTCAGCAAGATGATAGTGAATGCCTTTGGTGTGCTTAACTTGGAATGACCATTGTGAGAACCAGGCGGCCCATCTGAGTAATTGGGAGTTGGGGAGGACTTTCTACTTAAAGTGCAACATTTTGGGGAAAGTGGAGGAGTCCATCTCGATAGTAAAGGTGCGGCCAGTAAGGTGGAAATGAAATTTTTCAATACCGCGTTTGACTGCCAGGATTTCTTTGAAGGTGGAGTGGTAGTGGGCTTCGGCTGTGGTGAATGGCCCACTTTTGTAACCGCAAACATTTCTCTTTCCATCTGCAAGCTCAAAAAGAACGGCACCCCAGTAATGGTCACTGGCATCAGTTTACAAAATGCAGGGGGAAGAATGGCCATGGATGTGGAGGGGGGAGATTCTTGGAGTGTTGCTTCAGCTGTTGGACTGCTTAGAGATGGCGGGGGGGACCAAGATGGGGGATTTTTTTGGAGAAAGGATGAAAGGATGGCACGGGGGCATGCTTTGTGGGGAATGAAGTCCGCCATATAGTTAACAAGGCCAAGGAATTGTTGGACAGTTTTCTGGGTGGGTAGTTTGTCAGGGAAGTTGAGGAGAGCGGTGGAGATATGAGGTTTTTAGGGTATATTGGCCTTCATGAAGGTGAATTCCAACAAAATCAATTTTTTTTCTAATTTCCATTTTTTTCTGAGAACATGATGCCATATTGGTGAACAATGGAAGCGAATTGGTAAAGAAGCTGGTGGTGGTCAATGGGAGTAGGGAAAAATAGAAGGAGGTCATCAATATAAATAAGGATGTGGGGAAGGATGGGTTGGAAGATGCGGACCATAGGTTGTTGGAAGAGAGAAGGTGTAGTTTTGAGCCCAAAGGGGAGAACTGTGCACTAGAAGTGATGATTAGGGATGGGGAATGCTGTTTTCGGCCTGTCAGGGGGTGGGATCCCAAGTTGCCAAAAGCCAGATTTAAGGTCAAATTTTGAAAAGATATTGGCTCCTTTGAGGTGTTGAAACATGTCTGCTTTCTGAGGAAGAGGGAATTTTGAATCAGCAAGGAAACAGTTGAGGGTTTGGTAATTGATAACCAATCGGAGCTTCTCTCTGACTTGCTTGGCCCTCACATTTCATGGCAGAAAAGGACTACTTGTAGTCTCCAACTTTGCAGTATTAGATACCAGGTTCTGCTTGTACCCTCATGCTACATTAGGGACCATTTCATCTACACTCAATGCAGGCACAGTTTTTGTCACCCTTGTTCCAAATTACAATATTTCCCTTCAAGATCCCCATGCCTTGGACTGTCTGAAGGTCCAGGTCCAGATTTTGGGAACACCACAGATCGCCACAGTAGTAGTGGCCACCCTTCACTACCAGATAGCCTATAGAGTCTAGAATCACTCATTTGACATACCGGTTCTAGATTTTGTCCAAGCCCAAGATACCTTGTTCCTAAAAATTGATGCAGCTGCTGTTCCAACTTGTACTTATATCCCCAAACAGCTAGGTTCAGAAGACCTTAAAGCTCTTCTCCCAGCAACATGGACGACATAGTACCAAAATTTCCATGACAGAGCTGAAGCCATCTCGGCAACAAAACCTGTCTACACCAGAAAAGCAGATGGATCTATGGAAACCAATTTCCAACACCACCAGCCATCAAACACTCAAAACCCATTTCCTTCAGAAGTGTTGGGCCTAGAAAGAGTTACCAAACACCAAGATTGTGACTGCACCTGTCCTGACTACAATGCAGACTCTTACCAAGTGGAATTAGACCTTGAGTATAAAAGAAAATACCTTTCCAAGTCCAAAAGAAAAAAAATCCCTCAATAAATTCTCCATGACAGATATGAGGCAGGAGACCCTGAGGTGGGCCTCCTAGGAGAACCGTCTGGAAAGTTTGATTTTTATGTCTTCTACCCAAAACCCAAACCATCACAGCCTCCTCCTTTGGCCCCTAACAATTGGGGCCAAAGACACCCTCCCTTTCCCCCCTCCTTGACTCTCTCCCCATATTATCAAAAAGCGCTTTCCTGTCTTCACCAAGCTCAGCCCACAGGACCTATTACTCCTACACCAGTCATTCCTAATTGCTACATGTTCTCCCCTGGTTCAAGCTCCTACAATGAGCAATTTTCCTCTCTTGAGGATTTTGAATTCCCCCAACAGAATACTAAACACACCTGGAAAATCAAAACTCCCGCGGGGAAAAATCCTAATGGATCACAGAAAAAAGTCTCTCCTGCAGAAGCAACCCTCAACTGGCAGGCCGAAAATGTTGTCAAGCAGAATGTTGTACTTACAAAAATTCTCGAAAACCATACCAAAATCGAGAAAATGGTCACCAAGCAGCTTACTTCTCTTGAAGTATTAATTCAAGATCTCCGAGCAAAGATCACCCAGCTCAAAGACCAGTTGTCACACATAGCCCGAACAGTAAAAGATTGGTACCAAGCCAATGAACTCATTAAGGCTAAAGAAGCAGAAAAGAAACATCTGGAGAATCAGCTCAGAAGCCTCGAACAAGCCCATCAAAAGGAACAGCAAGCCAGTTCATCCTCTACATCATCCTTCAACTCACGATCCACTTCAGATCTCGCCAGATCTACTTTCCAGCCACTCCCATCCCCTCCCTACATTCCCAATATCAGTTACCCCTTTCGATACCGCCTCACCAATCTACCTCACTGTTCCCTACACCGCATTATCAAAAGCTTGCACCACCACCACCACCCCAAACTAGCCTTCTCACCCCCTCTTCCTACCTATATCCATACACTCAGGTGCCACCAAAACCCCCTACCCCAGCACCTCCCCCACCTAATCCTACTACTGGTGCCTCCACCCGACCCCCCCCAAACCTCTTTCCCTTAGAACCATTCAACCCACTTACCTCCTATCTTAACCTCCTTATCATACCGACCCCCCTGGAGCAGCTCCTCCTCACACACCCCTACCTCCTCCCATACCAGCCTCCTCAATACTTTTGACCAACTCATGATGGAAACCAATGAATCCCAGCCCCAGCCAAATGTTACTGAGCCAAATATCACTGAGCCATTTGAAGAAGCAACATCTCAAGCTTCAGCACCACCTGCACCCCAGTTGGATGCCAACCGCTTCTTTACCCTTGAGGATATTCCCTCATCAAGATGGAGAACCCGCATCATCGAAATGCTTGCCTGGGCCCAAGTCCAACTACAAAAACCATTTGTCACACAGGCCATAGTAATTACCCAGATCCCTCCCAGACTTCTCGGAAGGCTTAAAGACTGGTGGACCAATTTAGGGGAATACAGACAATTACAAGCGATGCAGAGTACCAATATAGAAACCTTCCTGACTCACATACATAATGAATTTGTGGGTGCTCAGTTCTACCATATTGACCAGCAAAGAGAGGAGTATCTTAAGATGAAATGCTGTTCTTTTCAAAAGAAAGATCTCGAAAGACACTTCAGCAATATGTCTGCCAGATTCTATGCCATCAATAGCCTTGATGACACCAATCTTAAACAAGCATTCTTGAACTCCCTCCCTGACCCACTTGGTAATGAAACCTCCAAGCTGCTTACTACCAAGAATCTGACCGTAACCACCGCATCCTTAGGGGAAATCTACCAGAATGCTCTCCTGGCTCTTGAAAAATTTTGCAACACTTCCAAGTTCCTCAAGCAGATTGAAACAATGGGGAAAAAACTTGGCACGGCTTGCACAAATTCTAGTTTTTCTGTCAAATGCAAGGACGATAAACTCTGTGATTGTAAAACTTCCAAGAAGAACCATTTCAAGAAGTTTCCTGCTCTTGAGAAATCCTCTCTGCCTCGATGGCAATTCCTCAAAAAGAAAAAATTCAGAGGAAAAACTTTAGATACTTGCTTCATCTGTAAAAAGAAAGGTCACTTTGCTTGCACCTGCCCCAAACGAGCACGCAGTGCTCATTTACTTTAGCAAGCCCAGCAATTTGCTGATTCAGACCTTTCTGATGTTGAGTCCCAATTTTCTCTTGAAGATTCATATTCTCCTGACTCCCTCCTGGCACTTCCGTATTACTCATCCTCTGAGGAAGAAGATCCCCAACCCTAGCCAACTCCCCCACAGTATAATGCAGACCTAATTGCTCCATCTCACTTGGTTCAACCAACCCCTATAGCTCGCATCACGATCCGGCCCGAACCGTTTGCCAGACCAATCCCAGTCATCGCATATTTTGACACAGGAGCAGCAACCACTCTCATCAACCCATCCCTCTTTCTAGACACTCACTGGAAAACTACCAACCTCACTTTCAGAGCTGTAAATAATAAATCACCAAAGTCAGCAAACCCATTACCATCCAGTTATTCCCCAACCTTAAAATCTAGCACCAAGTCCTAGGCTACCAGCTCACAGGCAAAGACCTGCTTATTGGTTTCGACATCCTCCACCGACTTCCATCCCTTCGATGGAATCACCATGGACTTACCTCACCTCCCCATTTCATACCCTGGACCCACATACCCAACCTCTATCACTTGTCATATGACCCTGTCCTCCAGTTACTTCAGTCCGCCTATGCCACTTCTCATTCTGCCTTCCGCCATGAACAACCTCTCTGGAAAAATGAAAAGTTCTTTGTTCATCTCCCATTCAAGCTAAATGAATATGCTAATCCCACCACTGCATCCCACCACAGAATGGCTCCAGAACTGTACCAACAAGCTATGGCAGAACTTACCCACTTACAAGCTGAGGGCCTCATTGAGTCCACTTCATCTCATTGGGCTTGTGAAGCCTTTTATGTCAACAAAAGAGCAGAGCAAGTCAGAGAGAAGCTCCGATTGGTTATCAATTACCAACCCCTCAATTGTTTCCTTGCTGATTCAAAATTTCCTCTTCCTCATAAGGCAGACATGTTTCAACACCTCAAAGGGGCCAACATGTTTTCAAAGTTTGACCTCAAATCTGGTTTCTGGCAACTTGGGATCCATCCCACTGACAGGCTAAAAACAGCATTCTCCGTCCCTAACCATCACTTCCAGTGGACAGTCCTCCCCTTTGGACTCAAAACTGCACCTTCCTTCTTTCAACAAGCCATGGTCCGCATCTTCCAACCCATCCTTCCCCACATCCTTATTTACATTGATGACCTCCTCCTATTCTCCCCTACTCCAGCTGAACACCACCAGTTTCTTCACCAATTTGCTTCCCTTGTTCACCAATATGGCATCATGCTCTCAGAAAAAAAATGGAAATTGGAAAAAAAGAAATTGATTTTTTAGGAACCCACCTTCGTGAAGGCCAATATACCCTCCAACCTCATATCTCCACAGCTTTCCTCAACTTCCCTGACAAGCTACCCACCTAGAAAACTGTCCAACAATTCCTTGGCCTTGTTAACTACATGGCTGACTTCATCCCACACATAGCACACC
>JAOXJP010231672.1:0-10594 GCA_025762735.1 Platanus orientalis | reverse complement strand
ATATATATATATATATATATATATATATATATATATATATATATGTGTGTGTGTGTGTGTGTGTGTGTGTGTGCGCGTGTGTGTGTGTTTTATGGGATTCTGCACTTTCAAGTCCCATGATGTGATGCAACCAAACAGAAAAAATCCTTATTCTTGTCCTATCAAATTTTATGAATTCCTATTAAGTAGAAATCAATTCCACTAGGACAATTCCAATTCTGTGAATCCATATGCACCCCTTGAAAATCATTGAAGCGACTCAATTAGGCTTAAAATCATAGGATTACCTTTGGCAGTTGGTACACATTTGGATTGGAATCTAATCATATCCCAACACAAATTCAATGTTATGTAGTGAAGACTGTAACCCAATACAAGTGTCTGCCCTTAACCTAATACCCATGCGGATATGATTAGATTCCAGACGGCATTGGGGGAGGACACATCAGTGCAGGAAAAGTGATTTACACTTTTGGGGGGCATTTTTCACTTTTTGGTGCTGATGTGTCCACCTGATGCCATCCGGACCTTGTTCGTTCATGCCTTGTTGGTACCAAATCCTGAGGGGTATCTATGTGTTGGAATATTTTGTTATTTCAAATTTAACGAATAATGGTAATGATCATTAGTATAAACATGAGTATTCTTTAGGGATACATTCATGAGGCCATAGAAACAATGTAAATAGATATGGATTGCCAGCCACACAGGCAGTGGCATTGGTTGCCAAATTCTTTCTCTGATGTAGATACCAGGGAGAGAGGATGTAGAAACCTTATTCCTTTGGCAAAACAACCGTTCTGTGACCAAAAAAAGAGTGTCCCCCTGTTACTATGCTACAAGCTAACACGTGGCATAGGAGGGGTGTTCTATTGGTTTATTTATTTTATGTGGTCATGCATTTGTATTGCATGTATATGAAATATGAAGATATCTAGGATCTACTTATTGAAGCTCACCCTCAATTATCTGATGTTTCTCGAAGACTAGAATTTCCGGCAATCATAGTAAGGGAGATTAGCCAAGTTAGAGCTATCAGAGTTCATAGCAAGTTACGTATCGGACAATTTTCTTTTGTTTATTTATTTATTTTTGCATATGATTGTACAGTCAAGGCTTAGAATGGCTCTACGTATTTACTTTCTCGCTTTTTCATGTATGTAGTTTGAGTCACTTATATGATATACTTTGAGACTAGTGATAACTTGTCCGTTGTATCTTCTTCCATTTCTCTTATTAATGGATTACTGTTGAGAGGATAATTTAAATATTTTTTTGTGGTAGATGAATTATAGGAATACTATAATTGCTGCTTATTACGCGACATTCTCTTCAGTGAGGATTTTATACGCTGACCCCTAACCTGTGCCATGTCCGCTGATGGTCAAGCGGGTGAAAACATCAGCACCCAAAGTGATTCACTTTTTTGGGGTGTGTAAAACACTTCTGACACTGATGTGGCCCCCCGTTGACTTAGGCATTTTTGTACGCCGAGCGAGCATAGAAAAGCCTTGCGCATTCTCTTTTATATGGGGTACGTGTCCCCATAGATCTCATTTATGCCATTATATATGCTGTCGAAATTTCTACAAGGCGACTCAAGAAATCAAGTTTTCTCTAAACTTGAGAGATGAACATTAACTGTAAGGTCCCCTAACTGCCATATGCGTGCCAATATTCAGGTACCATTTGGATTCAGGGTGTGACATTGGTGATTTTCATCGATTTTGGTGAATGTCCATCTAGGATCCTCTCCAGGATTTGGTGTCCAGGACACAAGGGGATGTCATATAAAAAAAAATGGGTAGAAATTAAAATTTTCATATTAGCCCCTGCCCATTTTATTCCAGTTGAAATTCCCTAGTGTCCTGAACACCATCCTGGACAGAACATTTATTTCATTAATTTTTAGTAGTTTTTTTTCAAAGATGATAGGGAACCGATGAAAGAAGTTATGGACTCCCATGAATCCACGTTTCCCAATTAGATTGGGGAATTGACTAGGTAGCGGACATTGAGATCCTCCAAATAGCAATCTTTTCTTTTATAATTTTTTAGCGTGTGTGTAACATTGTATGAAGGGGTAGTTGATGCAAGCACTCCTAAGTCCCTGCACACACATTGTGCACGGATTTTGCGTGCACAGAAGCCAAGGGGTTTAGAAGGTTGTTATATTTTATGCTAACCAACTAAAATAATGGGGTCCATCCGAGGCTCAGCCAGGCTGTAGTACTAAATTTTCCAAAATTTAGGGAATAAAAGATTCATATCCAAGTCCCATTGTTATTTTGGAGAAATGTCCAAGGTAGACTAATCACCAGTGTTTTTGGTAACTACATTGAGTGATTTGAGGATGTTTTTGTAATTACCCTTGTGACCCAATGATATGGCACAGTACTACAGTAGGGATCATCGACCACGGTAAAGAGTCTAGGCACCTTAAAATTATTGTTGTAGCTTGCAAAAAGCTTTGTGATTAAGAGTAGCCGCAGACTACATATTATACCAGCTCCCTCTCATTCTACTAAAAATTTAATTAAAAAGAAAAGGAAACTAGGCTGACATCTCCCTTGAACCTAAGTTTGAAGTTTAAAAATGTAAAGAACATGAAGAAACCAACTAACCCTACCTAAGGATTTGGCTTAAACATGGACCCCACCTGCACATCTTTAAAAGAACAGATAAGGCTGTCAATTGGGCTGGGCTGGGCTGGCCTGAAACCCGACATATCCGGCCTGAAAAATAATTGGGTTGGACCAATCTAATTTTGGGCTGGGCTGAATTTGGACCCAATTTTTAGTCTCAAGGTTTTTTTGGGCCCAGTCCAGCCTGACCCAATCCAAACTAATTAGCATATAATTTTATTTATATGCTGATATATATATATATATATATATAATTCTTTTTCGATCCATATATTTTTAACAAATTTACTATTATCAAATAGTTTAAGTGTCAACTGTTCAAAAAAACTCATATAATATACATTTAAAGGCAATTATGGACTTAAAATCAACCTAAAAATTAATAAAAGAGTTTTATTCAGACAACCCGAACTTGGCCCAAGGCCCGTTGTTTTAAAACGGGCTGAGTTTGAACTCAACTTTTAGGCCCAAAGTTTTATATGGGTCGAGTTCAGGCTAAGGTAAAACATTTCAGGCTGAGTTTGGACAGACCTCGACCCGGCTCAGCCTAGCCCGATTGACAGCCCTAAGAATAGACTATCATTAATTAATCAATTGACACCAACAATCACCTGAACCAAGAAGAATGTAGGATCAAGGGTGATGAAAAGATAGAATGGTAGTGGAGCAGATGAGGAAGTATACATGAAAAAAAAATTCAATAGAAAGTAGGAGATGGAGCTCTCTAGTCTCATCCTTTCATTTTCTATTTTTTATATATGCAAGTAACTAAGGGGACTCAAAAAAAAATGTAACTAAGGAGTAAGATGATCATCTTAGTACTAAAAAGGAATATCCTTGATATGGTAGTTTAATTGTTAAAACTACTAGGGTAATTATGTTGTGTGTAGAATATGTATATGTATATGTAAAAAAAAAAAAAATTGATAATATTATGAGTAAGTAGATATAAGAGACTACCTTTTATTAAATGTGGAACCAAGTTGGTCTGAAATATTTTTAATTATTGTATTTGTTAGTTTATAAGATATTTGCCATAGGGGGGCCCATTTTAATTGTTCAACAAATAGCTAGTAAAACAAGAAATTAACAAATACTTTTATAGCCTGTTTGGCAGCCACCTATAATGTAATCATTTCATTTGAGTTTCTCAAGGCATTTGTAGACATGAGATGATAGTTTCCTAATGAACTCATTCAAATTTATACTGATTTATTAACTACAATTAGAAATGAAGTCATCTTAGGTTTCTCGATAAAATGAAATGACTTATGTTATAAGCACAAATGGCTGCAAATCTGAATGAATTCATCACAAACCATCCCGTTGTGGGTGAAAAAGCCTTGTGAAACTCAAATGAAATGATTCCATTATTGGTCGCTGCCAAACGCAGCCTTATTTAATTTACCTAATCATTTCATCTGATTTTCCATCTTTATTTTGATCCATTGGACCTGCATAGAGTTGGATTCAGTAAATGTGCAAGTTAACATGCATGCACTCTCACTACCTATACAAATTTATAAACAACTGAATATAAAGTTCATAAAAGTAAAGAGGCGGCTTAGTAAACACAAAATCAAGAGGTTTACATTTAAGTTGACGAGGGATTAAAAGATCCTTACGGATCTGGATGTCCTGCAACTTCATTGTCACTCAATGTGCTTTCCCCATCACTGATGTCCTCGTCGCTACTCTCTTCAGCTGGATTGTTGTTAATGTTCACTCTCTTAGCATATCGCTCACAGTACTCTGTTGCCACAAGTGACATCAGAAAACAAGGGTAGTTCATTCATTAGAGCCGCTGCTTTTGCTGCTAGCAAAAGCAAACCCATTTTCTCGTGCCCATCACAGTCTAAATTATAGGATGGGCAAATAACATGAAATTTAGGAATTCTCTCACCTTTCACTTTTTGTTCATATTGTTTTTGGTCCTTCACCATCAACGATGCTGCATCAACATTTAATGGTGATGAAGGATTTGGGTAAAGCAAGAGCTGTGGAAGGAAAACTTCAAAGACATTCAATAGATCTGCAACCGCAATAAACATGATATGAATAGATAACCCAAGTGAAATATGAGGTATAAATCAAGAAAGGGTAAATTTAATAAAATAATAATGAAAACATAGAATATAAGCCCAACTTGTTGGTGGAACACAATGGGCAAAGGTTTCTGTTGAGACATGGTTGACACATGGCAGCTGATTTGGCAACCACAAAAAGGGTCTAGGCATTCCTCACAGCATCCTGTTTCCACATGGCAAGATTCATCTCAACAGCCCTCTACTGTGTGGCAAAAGAATAGCCATTTTCTAAAACCTTATTTATTTAAGAAAATTCAGGAATATTTAAGGGCCATAGTTGTATATTTAAGGGCTATAGTTGTAGAGCAAAAGAACAATACACAGTGGTCTATGAAGATGAAATGGACAAGGGAATTGTACATGTGGCTAAACCAGAGGGTCTCCCATTAGGTCTGGATCTGCCATGTCAGCCCTCCCCACAAGGGAGAAAACCCCCTGTCCTGCAGTGACACAGCAGAAATCTTTTCTAGATATTAAAGCATAGGTGTATGCATGCATGTCTATGAATGCACTTGTGGATGAATAACTCATTAGTTCACCCATAAAATAGTTGATAAATTAAGTCTTACCAAATATTGGGCTCCATGATTGATTGATAACATCCAAGCATACAGAACCACACCTGCAGTTCATAATAAGAGATGATCAGCATGAAATATCTAATTAAGAAAGTAACCCTAACGGATAAACTAGAGATAGTGCTTCAGCCTTCCAACAGAATAGAGAAATTTTAGTAAAGCAAAATATCAAGAGTATTGGAGATACTTTAAATTTTCTTTGCTGACTGGATATTGTCAAAGATACCTAAACTACTGACTTTCTAAGTCAATCAGAAACTATGAATTTTATTCTTTCATGATCGACATTACTACTGACAATTTACAAAAAAATAAAAAATACTATTGATAATGGATGAAAACAGTTTATGTAAAATTTGTTCTGCTTAAATGACAATGGTGAGTATGCTCACAGCTCATTAACATTTGGGTGATATATTTTGCTCAGAAATCTAATAGAAGGAGACTTGTAAGGGTAAGCATCGGGCAGCTTAACACGAACTTTCCACACTCCACCTTCATAAGGGCCTGCAAGTAACATAGACAGCACCAAGCAGATAAGTTTTCAAGATGGAAAATGATAAAGACCCAGAAAGCTAAGCAACCTTGAATTATAAACTGGTTTAGAAAGAAAGTATTGGGAGGTCCTTTGAAAGATACAATAATTCATTAACATAAGACTATTAGTTGAGCTGATGATTAACTGAACTCCACAAAAACTGGATTCTATGCACTCATGTAGTTTGGTGGTGTTTTTTGGATGCAAATCTTGACAGCACAGCCTCACATGTCTTTGCCAGTATATTCAAAGTAATTATTTAAATCCCACCAAGAGAAAGTGGTTGTTACAAAAATCAATAGTAACCTTAACTTTTTTTTATTTAACAAGGCAGGTCAGGCAGACTCAAACCAGAGAACATCATAAGCCTTCAACAGGGGACTCGACTAGGTTATGCTTCATATGAAAATTATCATTTACCACTTGTCTGAAGTGGACATGGGCTAAAAGATACTATCAGGTAAAAGGAGGGAAAACAGCAGGAAAATGACAAAATCACCCCTATAATATGTTGGAAGTGAAATTGAGGAAAAAAAGAAGAATAAGAAAAGAGGAGAAGAGAAAAATGTGGGAATGCTATAGTGTGTGTTGACTTGACTTGTGGTCTACACAAATGTATTTTATTATAATTCTGGTGTATGACTTATATGCTCCAACTCGAGCGTGTGGTACATATAACTACTATGGGCTTAAGTGTTTTAGGGTGATTACAAGATAATACTTCTGAGTTCTGACCTTCCCAATCAAGATCAAACACAAAATCCAAAAAAGTCAACTAAAACAATGTGGGGAAAAGCCAAAGGGTGCAAAAATGATTCAAATATCTTAACTTCAAATGTCCTAGAAAATTATAAAATTCTGAGTTCAAGACTAACAATCCAAGAGGGAGGGGTGAACAGGATTATGACAATTTTTAACTAACTCAAGCTTTACCAATTATTAATGGTTCAATGCCAATATGTCACAACCAAAAATATGTTCAATTTAATCATGATTGACATCTAAGCTTTGCTTCTAGGTCAAGTGTGTGTGTGTGCTTGATTGTAAGTTTGTATTGCAATTCAATATGATTGAGCAAGAATAATACAATAGATAACAAACAAATGCACAACCACACAAGACACAAATGTGTAGTGGTTCGGCCAATCCAGGCCTACATCCACTCTCCAAAAGCTTGTCATTGAGCCTGTTTAATTTTTATAAATAGTTGACACTATTACAGGTAAATTAAGAAGCCCGCATACAACTCTCAGTCAAGGTGATCTAAGGTCACTCAATTCCACACTCAGTGTCTCTGGCGAGTGTTATCAACCCTTCGGAGTCTCCAATGAAGATTATTCCGTCTTCGGTGGCTTCAGTGAAGACTCGATAGTATAGAAAAGTAATATGGAATATAATTTCAAATTTCAATGCCTCTAAGAAGGCTAATTTAACTATAAAGCACAGTGAATTATTCCTCTAAGTACATGAATGTGAGGAATAAGAATCTCAGTCAAATGCCTCTAAATAAGATAATATTACTATGGTGAGCTCAGTGAATTATTCCTCCAAGTATATGAATGTGAGGAATAGAATCTCTGTCAAATGCCACTAAAATAGGCTAATATAACTATGAAGTGCTCAGTAAATTAATCCTCCATGTAGGATGATATGCAATCAAATATTAGAACTCCAAAGATATAATAAATAAAGATTACATTGTAACCGTTCTACCCTCTCGGAGCTTTTGCCAGGATTTCAAGGTTTGAAACCCAAGGTGCACGATCCTCCTTGATCAAGTGTGACTATAGAATGCAATGGATCGTGGGTAAACCCACCCAATCAAAATAGAGAGGAACACCACCCTTTTTCTCAAGAATGAAACCCTAACTTGATTTTCCAATATAGAGTCGTAAACTTCAAATTTTACAGTGTTTTCATTAATTTTCTCGAGGGTTTGTGGTCTTTACATAGAGGGTTTGAAACCCTAAAAGATTGGACACACAAAGGTCACAAAATCCACAAGATTTGGCAAATTTTTGAATCAATATTTTCCATTTATGGGACCTGGGATCGATCCTGGATTTTTTGGGTTGATCCCGGGTGCTCAGGATGCCAAAACCCAAATGCAGGCAATTTGGGATTGATCCAGGGTGGTCTACATGCCGGAACCCGAAAGCAGGCATTTTGGGATCGAGCCTAGGATTCCCGGGATCGATCCAAGAATGTTTGCAATGTAAGAATAGGGTTCTAACACTACTGGATCGATCCCGACTTTGTCTGGATCAATCATAACTCCTGTGTTTTCGTCTTCAGCCTCTGAATCCCCTCAATTTGGTCCATAGACATGCATTTACCATTTTAAGTTCATTTCAGACGAAATTACGTGTGAGTTTACCTTCTAAGTGAGTGGGTGGTCTTCTAAACCATCATAGGCTTTTAGCTATGGTCTCACACTCACACACACTAGTATACCTTTCATTATACCTTGATTTTACTTGTGAAGCTCTGAAGGATAGTGTGTAGCTGTTGTGACCTTCCTCTTGAGACTTTATATGATATGTCATGCTTGAAGTTCATGTCTCTCGCTTCATGTAGTCCTCTAGTCATCAGTTGAAGCTCTTTGACTTGAACTTGGACTCAATCACTTGACTTACAGACACATTATGTAATACATGACTTTTCATTGCATTACATGAGTCCTATATACAAAGCCAACTACAAACACCTTTTGACATGGAATTGACAACACTACATAGTTACACTTACAAATTATAGATTCCCTAATCCTACAGATCACTGTCATATACGCATTTTCTACTATTGGTCAAACATGCGTGTTGCACAAATAAATGCTGAAATAGTTTCACATCGATTTCAGTTTCAAAGTCTCACTCTCATTGACTGAGCTGATAAAAATGGGTGATAATTTGGTCTCTTAAAACATCCGAACTGGGTTCTAATATTATGCAAGGATTATAGAAAGAAATGTTGGGAACCATGTATTGAATGAGAAGCATGTACATAAATTATAAAAAAAACTAAAAAACTGTCTACACTTATCCCTATCCAATGAAGATTAGTGTCATCATTAAAACCAGACCAAATAAAAATGCTAGCATCTTGTACCCAAGTATCCACTGCCCTGCCTGGTAGATTTCCACAACCTGAAATCATCACAATCAGACTATTTTTAACTGTCTGATTTGTATACTTCTTTTTTGGAACATTTATGGAAATTTCCACGACTAAAGGAATAGATATTGTCAGATGACTGAGATTATCCAACAGTATTGACTTTAGCTCACATATCTCTGAAGGGTCAATAAAATGTTGGGTCCCAATCCTCTGCATGCCTATAATATATATATATATATATATATATATATGTAAATATTTGTGTTTAAGGAGGGTCTGAGTACCAAGTCTCTAGATTGTCCAATAAAATTATACACCTTTAAAGAAGTGAACAGAAATTCACAAGGTTAACAGTTCAAAGAAACAAAAAATTGACCAGTAAAGGCAAGGAAGCAGAAAATGTGGGCTGACCATTCTCTTTGATGCCACCAAATCTTAACCATAAATCTGAAATGTTAAAAACCAACAGTTTATAGTTCCATATTTGACACAGAACCGGCACAAAACCATGCAGGAAATACTGCAACAATTTGCTAAGTCTGCAATCATCGTCAGGGTGAGGATTTTCTTAGAGAAAAATCCAGGAAAACCATATGGAAGTGAAAGCAAAAGAAAAGTTCTCAAAGGAACTAAAACAAGATAAATTCCCATTCACTGATACCTAGAAATTCCTTTATAAGCCATATCTCGATAAATTCCCATTCACTGATAACTAGAAATTCCTTTTAAAATCCATATCTCCATCTCTTTTATAGACTAAAGAACTAGATTCCTAAATATATTTGAACTCCAAGCAAATTAGTTTCCTATTATAATTCAACTAAAATACAAAACTTCCAATGACTTCCAAACTAACCCTAGATTCGCCTAAAGGTCCTAAAGTCCTTAGGAAATTACTAAACTACCTTTTCATAACCATAGAGCCAAAAATTAATGTTAATAAAAAAAATTGATGAAAGAGATACGATTTCAGGATGCATTGTCTAGGGCCATTACACTGCTTCACCAAACAGTCTTCTTTTTTCTAGCAACATTCTAGACTGTTCAATTAGCCCTCTAGACTGGCTACATGTTAACAGAGTAGAAAATTGGATTTACTATGGAAATTGGAAAGTATTTTAAAGTACAATTTTTTTTTTTTTTTTTGAGAGTAAGGGGATAAAATTTATTGAAAAACCGAAAGCAAACAAAAAGAAAAAAACAAAATGATCATCACCAAGAAGGTGAAGAACACAGCAGCACAAAAACGGTAGCCAAAACAAAGAGAAAAAAAAAACCCTAAAAACCAAAACAAAGCAACTACTCGTTCCAAATGGAAGCCCACTCTCTCTCAACAAAGTCACTCCTAATAAATATCCACTCTAGTAAGGTATTGTGAATGTGGACCAACAATTGCTCGTAACTTCTCGAATCACCATCAAAGATCCTAGAATTCCTTTCATTCCACAAGCACCAGTAGATAACCCTAAGAAGGTAAGCCCAAATGGTTGAAAGTAACCCGTCCAAATCACGGATCCACCAACTGGAGATTAGCTCACGAAAAAGAAAAGGAAAGGCCCAGGAAATATTAAGATGAAAAAAAAGAAGCTCTAAACAGCCTGCCCTAAAGCATAGTGAATAAAGAGATTC
>JAOXJP010231671.1:0-10594 GCA_025762735.1 Platanus orientalis | reverse complement strand
CATATATATATATACACATGAATGACATCAATGGCAACAATAACAAGTTAACTTAATGGCGGTTAAGGTCGCCGGCAGCATGCCAGTGGCAAACCAGGATGAAGACGATGGATTTCCTAGATTGGAACATGGTGATACGATAATGGAGAATATATAACTTTTAGAAACAAGAATCAACTGGTTATGGGTGGAATCCATGATCCCTTGTGGGGCATTTGATGGAGGTGGTGGCAAGAAAATCAGACCGTATAGACTCACATCGATCTGAAAATGCAGATAGATCAGGGAACACATGACCATATAGGAAGAGCAATGAAGAACGAAGCTGTAAGGCAGTATCCTACTGGAGTCCATGGTATAAGGGAGGAGGTAAGCCTGATAAAACTCTGCAAGAGAATCAAGATATCAACGACATCAAGGTTGCCAGCTAGACAAGATCCAAATCAGGATTCGGGTGGGATGGAGGAAACACGTGGACAAGGTGAGTATTCAATAAACAATATTCAGGATAAACAAGGAGGATTGGAGGTTATCTCTCTGTCTCCAAGGGATCGATCGAGCTGCTGGAAATCATTCAAAACTCAAATCGTTTTGCCCAACTAAAGGAACGATTAACAAATTAAATGGTCGGAGATAATGATAGAGAGAAAGATTCAGGAAAAAATAGGGACACAAGCTGAGAAAGATATAACCGAGAATAGAGCAGCAGGAAAGAACATGGTGAACCATCGAAACCTACATGGAGATCCCTATTTGATACTGTAACAAAAAATGAAGAGGGGTACACTATGTACATCCGATGGAGGAAGGAGATGATGTTGTAGTGTCTTGTCCGCAAACTATTGTAGATAAGGAGGCTGAGAAATGGAAGAAAAAGTTGGTGGGACAGTGCATTGGATGGAGGCCAAGTTTCTCTTATGTGAAAGAAATTGTTCAACGATTATGGAAACTTAATGCAAAGTGGAAACTAATCTGATAAATGAAGAAGCATTCATATTCAAATTTAGCTGAGTGTAATGTGTGAAGTTTGATTTGGCTTAGAAGAAGGATTTTAACCCGGATACAACCTGAATATGGAAAATTTTGTTTTTGACCAGTTTTATGTTTTTATGAATCGGAACGGATCCAAACTATATCCACATATGTATTAGGGTTTGAGGGTATTAATATGTTTTGTTCTAGGATTACGTGCCAGGAGGTGAAAAGTTTCGAAATGGTAAATCGTCTTTGACGAGTTTTCTTCCTGATAGTGAAAGTTTTTTCTACGGCTTCGTAGTTTTTTTCACCAAAGTGGGGTTTTCCACGTAAATCTTGTGTTGCGCGTGATTTGTTCTTCATTTTGTTTGTTGATTTTATTGCATCCCGCTTCTTCTATGAAGAAGATGGTAAAACAATTCTAACAACCGGTATCAGAGTGAGGTTTGATTCGAGTAGGAACAATGATGGCAACAACAACAATGGAGGAACATGGATGGTTTAGTATTGAAAAATTCAATGGTATGAACTTCGTTTTTTGAAAGATGTAGATAAAGGATTATCTCTACCAGCAGAATCTCTATCAACCTCTTGGAGGAAAGAACAAAAAATCGGCGATGATGATAGACACAGATTGAGAAGTACTTGATCGTAAAGTCCTAGGTCCGATTCGTCTTTCGTTATCTTCATCGATAGCTTTTAATATTTCTAATGAGAAAACTATAGAAGACTTGACGTCTACCCTTTATCGAATGTATGAAAAACCATTGACTTCTAACAAAGTGTTTCTGATGAAGAAACTGTTTAATATGAAATGGCAGAAGGGGGAACTATAACTGAACACTTGAATTAGTTCAATACAGTTAGCAGCCAACTAACCTTGGTTGGATAAATTTTGATATTAAGGTTAGGGCCTTGTTAATTATCTCATCTTTACTAGATAGTTGGGATGATTTGGTAATAACTGTTATTAATTCCTCAGGTTTCAGCCCTATGAAGTATGATGGCATGCTGAGTGTGATTTTCAGTAAAGAAATCTGTAGGAAATTCACATCCTCAGGAGAATCGTCAAACATTGCTGTGAATATGAAAGGAAGAAGAAGAACAACTGACAAGAACTAGGATCAAGATAGATCCATGTCAAGAGGCAAATCAAGATCTGAAAAACATATGGTAGAATGTTGGAATTATGGGTAGAAAGTGCACTTAAAAAACAATTGTTGGGCTCCAAAGAAAAATATGCATGGTACCAACAACAAGGTCAAGAAGGCTTTCACAAATATTGTCGAAGAAGTTGAAAATGCATTAGTTCTAGCTTTGGATAGTAAGTTAGAGTCATGGGTGATTGACTCAAGAACGTTCTTCCACGCCACATCTAAAAAAGAATATATCAAGAACTATATGCAAGGTGACCTTGGCAAGGTGTTTTTGGAAGATGATAAACCCTACAATATAGTGGGTAAGGGAGATGTTCTGATTAGTTTACTAAATGGGGGTGCATGGACGTTGAATGATATGCATCATGTACCTTGTCTGAAAAGAAATTTGATTTCAGTAGGCCAACTCATAAGTTCAGGTTACAACATGGTTTTCATAGGAGAGTCATAGAAAATCACAAAGGGTGTCTTGGTTGTAACTTACGAAAAGAAACAAAGGACACTCCACCTGATAGAAAATATAGCTACCTCTATTTCACTTTTAGGTAAGGGTGTAGATTCAGATATCTAGTACTATAGGATGGGACACTTAAGCGAAAAGAAAATGAAGAATAGGAAAGCTTTTAGGTTTAAAGGCATTAGACCTGCAGTTTTGTGATGACTGCGTTTATGGAAAATGGAAGAAAGTTAGCTTCACCGAGGGTGTAAGGGCAATCAAGCAGGAGTGGTTAAAACTGGTTCACACTAACTTATGGGAGCCAACTTAAGTACGTTATATTGGTGGTTCACATTATTTTGTTACCTTTATTAATGATTCGACTAGAAAATTGTGGGTTTATTTTTTAAAATATAAGTTTGACGTGTTTAAGACCTTCAAGAAGTGAAGAGCTATGGTTGAGAATGAAACGGGTTGTAAGCTCAAGTGCCTTAGGTTTGATAATGAAGGTGAATACTGTAGCAAGGAATTTAAAAAGTATATACTACAACAGAATGGTGTGGCAGAGCAAATGAACTAGACTGTTGTGGAAAGGGCCAGGAGCATGAGATTGCATGTAGGTTTGCCTAAGCAATTTTTGACAAATGTTGTTATTACAACAACATATTTATTGAATCAGTGATCTTCAGTACCTTTGGATGGTAAATTCTTAAAAGAAGCATGGATAGGAAAGTAGGTAAACCTTGAACACCTAAGAGTGTTTGGTTGTATGGCTTATATACATATTAATGTGAATTAGCGAGACAAGCTAGATCCAAAATCCAAAAGGTGTATTTTCATTGGATACGGATTAAAAGAATTTGGCTATCGGTGTTGGGATGATGAAAACTAAAAACTCATAAGGAGCAAAAACATTGTATTCAATGAGAAAGTCTTGTCTAAGGACAAGGGTATTATTTCAAGCAAACAAAAGGAGTTTATGGAGTTGGAGGAGATTTTTTATGATAATGTGTAGGTGTGAATGAGAATGAAGCACTAAATACAAAAGGACATGGGGATCAACAAATACTGCCTCAAACACCTACTCTAGAAATAAGAAGGTCATCCAGGACATCGAAACCAAGACAATAATTTTATCATCTATATTATTTATTGTTGACAAATGGTGGTGAGTCAGAATGCTATGAAGAAATATTGGAGGTGGATTCTCGAACTGAGTGGAAGCGTGCAATGGATGAGGAGATGAAGTCTTTAAATGAGTTTTTAGGTTGAAGGACAAGAATGATAGAACTAAAAGATATAAGACTAGGTTAGTGGTTAAAGGATGTCAGTAAAGAAGAGAAATAAATTATTTCAAATTATTTTCTCCAGTTATGAAGATGATAACTATCAGGACAGTATTGAGCATAGTGACAGTAGAAAATTTACATCTTGAGCAACTTGACGTGAAGACTACATTCATCTATGGTGATTTGAAGGAGGAAATCTACATGGAGCAGCCAAAAGGTTACACTATTGAAGGGAAAGAGAAAATGGTGTGTAAAATGAAAAGAAGCTTATACAGGTTGAAACAAGCACAAAGGCAATGGTATTTGAAGTTTGATAGTTTCATGATAGTAAATGGCTTTAGGAGATGTCATGCGGACAATTGTTTCTATATTAAGAGGTATGGCAACAATTACATTATATTGCTTTTAAATGTTGATGGTATGTGTGTTGCAAGATAAAGCATGCATGAAATAAATAATCCCAAGGATATGTTGTCAAGGGAGTTCAAGATGAAGAACTTGGGTGCAACAAAACTAATTCATGGTATGAAAATCATAAGAGATAGGAAGAACCATGTGTTGAGGTTGTCTCAAGAGAACTATATTAAAAAAAGTCCTTAAAAGGTTCAACATGCAAAATGCCAAGTCAATTAGTACCGCATTGGCGGGACACTTCAAACTCTCCAAGGTACATTCCCCTAAAACCCAATAGGAGATAAATAACATGTCCAAAGTTACATATGCATCAGTAGTAGGCAATTTAATGTACGTTATGATTATCACGAGGCCATACATTGCCCATGTAATGGGAGTAGTTCGTAGGTTTCTAAGCAAGCCAAGAAAGATGCATTAAGAGGTTGTGAAGTGGATTCTCAAGTAACTAAGAGGAACTTCTAAAGCCATATTGATTTTTGGAAGGTTTAGACTTAACCTACAAGGTTACGTGGATTCGGATTTATCAGGAGATTTTGACAAACGAAGTACTATGGGGTATGTCTTCACCTTAGGTTCTACAACTATTAGTTGGGTGTCATAGTTGCAAAAGATAGCGGCACTTTCAAGTACTGAAGGGGAATATATTGCTGCCATGGAGGCAAGCAATGAAATGGTATAGTTGTAGAACTTGATGAAACATTTGGGAAAGAAGCAAGAGAAAAACATGTTATGCAGTGACAGCCAGAGTGTTATTTATCTTGCGAAGAATTCATCATTCCATGTAAGGACCAAACACATTAACATGAGCATCACTTCATACATTCGCTTCTAGAAGAAAAGGTGTTGAGATTGGAAAAGATCCATACATATGACAATCATGCAGATATGTTCACTAAGAAAATCATGGCAGTGAAACTGAAGCTATGCAAAGCTTCAATTGGTCTTCAAACGTGAAGATGAAGCAGTTAAGCCGTAAGAGATCGAAATCACATCAAGGAAAGAATGGTGTTCACAAACATAGCAGATGCAACAAGATATCAAACTTCAAGTGGGAGATTGTAATGTGTGAATTTTGATTTGGGTTAGCATAAGGATTTTAACATGAAATCTAACTCGGATACAACCCAAATACAAAAAATTCCAGGCGTAGGTGAGCAATTTTTTAACCCATTTTTTAAAATGATTTTACGAACCGGAATAGATCCGAACCGTATCCGCACATGTATTAAGGATCTGGGGTATTTATATGTTTTGTTCTAGGGTTACATGCAAGGAGGTGAGAGGTTCCAAAATTGTAAATTGTCTTTGACAAGTTTTCTTCCTAATAGTGAAAGTTTTCTTCACGGCTCCATAGTTCTTTCCCAAATTGGGGTTTTCCACATAAATCTTGTGTTGTGTGTGATTTGTTCTTCATTTTTCTTGTTGATTTTATTACACCCATTTTCTTCAGCGAAGAAGGTAAAATGATTCTAACAACAAGGAAGACAAAGGAACATTTCTGGAAGGAGGTATATGAAAAATTACAAGAAGACCACTCATACTTAAACAATAGACAAAACCATGCATATTCAAAAGATAAACCTTCACTCTGTTCCATTATGGGTATCACTACCGAGCTTACCATTCTAGTATTGGTCAAGAAGGACCAAGTAGAATTGGAAGTGCCATTGGAAAACCATTATACACTAACAAATACACAAGATCTATGGAAAGATTGTCTTATGCCCAATTGTGTATTGAGGTCAAGGTGGACAAGCCTTTTAAGGAAGTAAGTACCATTCTTATGGAGGATGGGCAGAGATACAACCAGGTAGTACAATATGACTAGAAACAAACAAAGTGTAATTCATGCAATTTTTTTGGACATAGTAGAGCCCAATTCTTGAAGCAAACAAAAATCAGACAAATATATGTAGAAAAGAACCAAAAACAAGAAAATGAAAAGGAAGATCAGTCAAAAAGAGCACCAACTAGAGGGCTTACTAACTAGGGAGAAGCCAATACTAAAGTTGATACTGAGAACTAATTCGGTGTGCTCCAAGACCTAGAAGACTTAAAATCAGATACAATGATTGAGAAGACTTGGGAAGAAGGGGTAAATGAAGTGGTGAAGGAAGCAAGCATGCATGGAGAACAACAAGGAATAACAAGATGCATTAGGCTTAGAGGAAGGGGAAACAGTAAGTCTAGTTGAGAAGATAGTGGTGCAGACAAGAGAGGATGTAACACAAAATAAGCAAAAGTTTGAGAATCCAGGTAGCTTGTTCAAGAGTATTAAGCAACTTCAGCACCAGCATAGAGACAATACATGTAAATTTGTGTCCTAAATAACTCAAGTTGATAAAAACCGTTGAGATGGGAAGGGAGCTCATCTTGAGAAAGAGGAAACTTTGTTCTAATAGTCTAACAAAACTGGGGGAAGATTCAACTCCAAGATGATCTAGGAAGGTTAAAATTCTCACTTGGAATGTTAGGGGCATGAATGCCCTTGAAAAACAAGGATAAGTAAGCATATTGATCAAGGAATTGAAACCATCAATCTATATTCTACTGGAGACTAAACTCCAGGCTCAAAATGAAGACAAGGTTTGGAGAGATCTCATTGATTGGGATGTAATTGACAACTATGAAGAACATGATAATGGTAGAATTTGGATTCTCTATAAGATGACTAAGTTCAACTTCACCAATACATTCAAGCCACCAAAAATTATTACAAGCACAATAGAGTTTAAAAATGAGAGAACTATATCCTTCCTATTAGTTGTATATGCTCTAAATCTACAGGAGGAGAAGATGGTACTTTGGGGACAGGTGGAACAAATAGGAAGGAGGGCAGATGCATGATGGATAATGCTAGGAGATTTCAATTATATAGGATATGCACATGAGAAAAGAGTGGAGATGAATCAGATTTCAATGCCATGGAGGACCTTAATAATTGTCTTAGGGAAGTGGGATTGGATGATTTAAGATGGAGAGGGAAAAAATTCAAGTGGAGCAACAAGAAAATGGGTGAAGGAAGGATTGAGAGCAAACTAGAATGAGTATTGACCAATGGAGAATGGCTTTCAAAATTCACTAATTCAAAAGTGGAATTCTTACTCCCTGGGTTTCAAATCATGGCCCAAGTCTAGTGCAAATGAGGGATCAATCAAAAGGAGGCCCTAAACCATTTCAGTTTTATGATGCGTGGATCTAACATAATGCATTCTTATAGGTGATATAGGAAACTTGGCAAATTAACATAGAAGGTAGCCCTCTATTTAGAGTTGCACAAAAATGAAAATTAGTCAAACAAGCTTTGAAGGCATGGCACAAGAACACCTTCAGAAGAGTAAATCAAAAGGTGAAAATCAAGAGAAAAGATATGTTTCTTATTCAAGAGATGATGAGAACTAAAGTTAATGATATATCTCTCATGGAATATGAGAAGAGGGTAACTAGAGAATACCTTGATGCCTTGCAAAAGGAGGAGATCATGTTTAGATAGAAGTCCCGCATTCAATGGCTAAAATTGGTAGACTTGAATAATGCATTCTTCCATAGATCTTTAATGATAAGAAGGAACCGGAACAACATTTTGAGAATCAGGAAAAATGATGGAACATGGACTAATGATATGGAGGAGATTAGAAATGAAGTTATGTAATTTTATAAAGAATTGTTGGCACCAATTGACAATATAGTAAATAATCAAACAGAAAGTTGGCCATCATTAAATAAATTACCAGAAGCACAACAGAGGGGCTTAACCTCAGAGATTGAAGAAAAAGAAATAAATCAAGTGGTGTTTGAAGGGAAGGATAGGAAGGTGCCAGGTCTAGATGGATTCACACTCTCTTTTCTCAAGGTAGCTTGGGAGATAGTAGGAGAGGAAGTAGCATTGGTGATCCAGAATTTCTTCACACATGGAAGAATGCTACGAGAGGTAAACTCAACATTTATTTGTCTCATTCCTAAGAACACTATTGCAACATTCTTCAATGAATATAGGCCAATTGCACTTTGCAATTTGATCTATAAATTCATTATAAAGATTCTAGCAAATAGAATAAGAGGAGTGATGTAATCCCTAGTAAGTCAGAATTAATCAGCATTTATTAAGGGGAGATCAATTGCAAACAACATCTTGACATGTCACGAGGTGGTAAGAGGATTTGACAGAAAAAAACCACCCCCTTCAACTATCCTCAAGATAGATATCCATAAAATGATTCAGCCTCTTGAGGTTCCATTGAAGCTACAATTGGAATAATGAATTTTCCTAATCAATTTATAGAATGGATAATGGAGTGTATCTCCACAGAAAAATACTCCATTATGATTAATGGTTCTCCTGTGGGATACTTCTAGGGTGCATGAGGACTAAGACAAGGAGATCCAATATCTCCATATTTATCTACTTTGGTTATGGAAGTATTTTCTAAAATGTTTGAGATTGAAGTGGAGAGAAGAAGTGTAGAATTAATTCTAAAGTGCATAGCAACTAATTATCCCACTTAGTTTTTGCACATGATCCGATGGTTTTCTTAAGGGAAAATGAGATGTCCATTAGGAGAATTGATAGCATCCTGAATTCCTTTTCCAATTTGACAGGGGGCCAGATAAAAAAATATAAATCCACTAACATATTTGTATGAATATCAAGTGAATATAAGGAGAGGATCTTGCAGATAATAGGCTCTAGAGAAGGACATTTTGTCAAGACCAGGTTTATGTGGGCCATGGAGTGGGCCCAAATCAGGATCCGTTACAATGGGTAACAAGCCCCGAACCTGTATCTTAGATCCAAAAGATCACGTGTTTGAGGTGTGGCACCCCTTTATCCATCTCATGTCACTATGAATATAAATTGATTACCTCCTTATATTCATTTAAGTCCATTTACTCAAACACATCACATCAGAATATAAACAACAATAATTAAATCAAGTGCATCGGAAATATATAAATGTCATATCCCAAAATCTCTCATAACCAAAATAAAGGGCCTCCACATTCCCCTAATCAAAGTATATACAATCATTTCCCAAATGGGCCCATTCAAGAGTGCAAAAAAATATACATCAAACTATAAACTAAAGACTGTAAAGAATAAATCTGAGGTAAATTGCCCCACTCCTCATCCTCTTCCACATCCTAAAGAGCACGAACAATACTTATCCATATAGTCCTCATCTATGGGTGGTGTCAATTGGTGAAAGCTTGACAGGCTTAGCAGGAGGGTACACAATTTATGCCACACAAAAGAAGGCAAAGATAATCACAATAGAAAATAGGATGAATCAAGATAAAGTAAGGAATTAAATTGTGTATGCGAGTGCAACGAATATACCAGACCAAAACATGCGTATAATGCATACTATATGGCATATACTAACCCATAAGGGTCTCCATTAAACACAAAATCATAAGTAAATAAACCATATTGGGTTTTCGACAAAACAAGTGTAAATGTAAATGAACCATGTAAGGTCTCCAAAAAATCCAAATCATGTAACACATGTAAGGGTCTTTAACAAATCGATCCAAAACATGTAATTCAAATAGGGTCTTTGACAAATCCAAAACATGTAACCTAAATAGGGTCTCTAAGAAATCCAAAACATATAACCCAAATAGGATTTTCGACAAATCCAAAACATATAACCCAAATAAGGTCTCTAGTAAAACATATCACATAACCCATGTAGGGTCTTTGACAAATCCGATATCATATGATGGACCACTAGGGCTGTCTTTACCTATTGATGTGACCCAATGATTTGGTATCTGAAGTCATGAAGGCTAACCCACAAAGGGGTCTCTGGGGTCATAAGACCAATGAGAACAATGATTTTCTTTACCTATTAATGTGATCCGGTGATTGGGTACTTAAAGCCATAAATGCTAACTCACATAAGGGTGTCCCAGCGGCAAGGTACTTGAGGGTCACAAGGACCAACCTGAAAGGAAGTTTACCATTCTTGAACAAAGAAATTAGTAAAATTCATTTAAACAACCGCATATCTACATATGCTTTCCCATGATCATCATATGAATCTCTGAGATCTGATCTTAAAGGAAGTTTAGAATTACCTCAATGATTTAACTAGACACAAGAATCCAATCCGACCCGGTCTCCAAAGTATCCACACCTGCTTTAGAATTCTTTGCGCTTCTCCCACCTCCAGAAAAGTTATAGGACCTACTCTGAACGTGGTAACCTCTATATTTAAAGTATTTGAGAAGCCAAAGTAACCTTAGGGGGTGTGGGATCCTTCTAGGATTCTTATCCTTAGGCTGTGGGGCCCAGTATCCTTATTTAAGTCAAACTAGAA
>JAOXJP010231670.1:0-10595 GCA_025762735.1 Platanus orientalis | reverse complement strand
ATTTAAACCCTTTATATATATATATATATATATATATTCTTTCATCTTTTCTTCTCTCCCCCTTCTTTCTTTATTCATGAAAAGTGAAAACACCCTCTCTCACTCTCCTACTCACCCACTCTTTCCTTGCCCACTCCCTCTCTCCCGCCTTCTCTCTCTGTCTCCTCTTTCCTCCCACACCCTCTCTCTCCATGGACTCAACCTCTCTCTCTCTCTCTCCCCCCTACACTCCCACACTCTCACTCTTCCCCACTCACAGACCACCAACACGCCTCTGCCCCCACTCTCTCGCTTCACTCGATTTCCCCTTTTTTCCCTCTCTCAGTCTCTCTCTTCTCTCTCCTCCCGCATCTCTCTCTCTCCCCTCAGCTCTCCCCCATGCCTCTCTATTGACACCCCTCTCCTTCCCCTCTCCACACCTGCAACCTGCATGACTCCCTCCCATCCCTCATCCGTGCCCCCTCTCCAGCTCCCATACCCTGTAACCCTCTCTCTCTCTCTTCCTCTTCTGTCTCCAAACCATGTAACTCCCACGCCTCTCTCTCTATTTGCCCCATCCCCCTTTTCCATTCCTTCCACACCTCCCTACAATCCCATCCCCATTACCCTCTATAATACCCCTCAACGACCTCTAAAAAAGGGAGTGTTTTTTTTAAAGGAAAAACCCGAGAACCAATCATAAAAAATGACCACCAAGGGAGCTTAGATTTGCCTTAGAAGAAATCCCATAGCCAAAACCCTCTTGTAAGCCACTATCATTTTCCCTAATTTTCTTTAGCTCCAAACCTCCATTTTTTTCTAAGCACATAAGAACACCAGCCTACTCTCATTCCCATTTTCAAACGCTAGGCCAACAACTGAGATTTGGTTCCACACTGCAATTCAACAAACCCCTTCTTCAGATCCCACGTTCACACTCTCCACTTTAGGCTCTACCCTGCTACCAAGAGATAAAGGTGTGGGCTACGCTCAATGTGTGCTACAAAAAATAGGCATATTTTCCTATTGTTCTATGGTATTCAGGTATTTTTTTAAATTTAAATTTTTGTTTTATTCTTTGTCTATTCTTCAGATTGGTAAAGAAATTTTCATTTTACATTTTTTTTCTTTTTTATATTATTATTATTTATTATTTTGGGTGCTTTTATGCTCTATTAGATGTTTTTTTTTCTTCATTTATTCTTCTCATAATAATCTGTTTTGATTTGGTGGTTTGTATGTTAACGACCCAAAAACTTGGAATTTCAGTAGCGATGATATATGGGGGTAGTTTAAACTTGCAGTGTGAGTGTTTAACCCTTACAATGCTTTTGTATGATGGTCAATCATGCTAGTCTAGAATTATTTTTATTGCATAGGGATGATGCTATCTAGAGATTTACTTTGGCTAAAAAAATGAAGTTGTTGTGTCTTAAGCAAAAGGTGTGAATTTTTATTCTTTTTAGTGTTTGAAAAATGCTATAGTGAGTAACCAATGTTATGGGTTAACTTTCATTTTCAATAGTTTGAATTGAGGCCTAATATGGCTCATTCATATACCACACTTTTTCCATGCCATGTTTATTCCCAATTTTTAGTATATATACTTTAATCCTGATTTATTTTGTTGTTGAAATTTGAGTTTCACTTAATGTCATGTATTTTGAAATATCTGGATGAGGTGGCACATGTTTCTTGTGTTGGACTTTTACTTCGTTTGGTCTGTTCATTTTTTGGAATTCTTTTGCGAGTATAATGTTAGGTTTAAGAGACACTTTGGTTCTATATGATGCTAATTTCCATTTATAAAAAACTACAAATATATTCATTCCATTCATTTCACATTAGTTTGTAGGTATAAGAAGTTGCCCTATGAACCTAGATGGGTTTCTATTTTCTAAATAGTTTTTTTTTTTTTACTATTTGTGGGGCTCTTGTTTTTGTACATTAATTATCTGGTAAAGGTAATCCCACAGCCGGATGAAAAGCTTCTTGAAAAGCCACTGGAATTTTGCATAAACCCATTCTTGCATTTTTATCATTTTTTATTTTATCTTACTATTGTTATTGTTCTTCTAATTCCAAAATACCTTTTTTTCCCACCTTAGTTCATTTGTGCTGATAAACTAAAAAATAACCAAGGTAGTTTTGCTCATACTGCTTTAATTGATTTGATTATTTTTCAACTTCGGATAAAAAAATGATGTTGTGAGTCAATGTTGCATGGCTGTTTGGGAGTCTGGCTGAAGGCTTGATTTGATGGATTTGAATAAGGAATGTAGTCTTTTACAGATAAAAAAGGGTGACCTTTTCACTTTATTGTTTGAAGAATCCCGATCGCTTGATTCTTGATAAGTCATATGATCTATTTATTTCTCATTTGTCTTTATATTTATGATCCAAGTATTTTTAGGAAGTTTTCTACATTATTTGAGTTGTTTGGTAGTGAGTGAATTCTCAAAATATAAATCAGGGGATTTATTTCATGAATGAGTTGCCTCCATTATGGGTGCTAAAGTTATCTTTTGAAATGTCACTAAAAATAAGAATAGGATGGCATACGTTTCTCTGTTTTGAACCATTCAGGTAAGTTTCCATTGGGCATGCCATAATTTATTTAGTTAAGGGATTTTTTATGCGGTTGCCATTAGTCAAATAAAGTGTTTTGGTCTCTCGTAGTATACCAAAGTTGTGTTAGATCATTATGGGAAATGTTTGCAACCCTAAGTGAAAGGATGGAAACTCAATTGAAGCAATGTAAGGGGTCTAGCTGGGTGTGTTGCTTGAGAGTTTATTTTCTTATTATCATTTTATATATAAAGTTTTCTTGGCCTTTTTGTCCTGTCACTGTGGAATAGGGATACTCAATGCCATGGCAGCCAATGAAACCCGTATAGAGTTATGCTTTCTCAGCATAGGTAGCTCTGTGAAGTTTGTATATATACTTGTGACAAGTTTGGGAAGAAAATTAGGAACTTGTGATGCTGTTGGATTTGTAAGCTTTAGGTCATGTTACCTTTTAGGTGTTTTATACAAAGAGATAACAACAAATTCGGAAATGCCATATTTGTTTACGAGTTGATCATATGTGCAAGGAATGCTCTATGGAATTGTTCCAGATTCATTGATTTATCTAGATTAGGTATGCTTCATGTTAAAGATCACTCTTAAAGCATGTTTATTGATTTACCCTTGTTTATGTGGTTGAGCTAACATTGATCTTTTAAGAGGTTACATGGGAAAACATCAAAAGATGTATGGTTATCAACTTAATCCTCTTATTTTACTTTTATTTCTTTAATAGAGTATTTTTCTAATTGCAAACCTCGTTATATGTAGGAGATCTTTGAAGGTCTTGGTTGTAAGGTGATGGTGTAACCATGCTAGTTTTGAGCTAGATGTAGTAGGTAATTGACACATCTTGATTGCTTGACTTGCAAAAGATTCATTCTAGAGTTTTATAAATTTTGATAAAATGTGATGAGTTATTTTAGTTCATTTAGGACATGTATTGATAGAAATGATACGATGATTAATGGATACAAAGCTGTCAGGTGGACAATGATGATGTCGTGGATGATTGATTTGGAGTGTTTTTTTAAATTGTAAACTATTAGGTGACTTAAATAAAGTGAAATGGGGATCACTATTTATCCATAGGGGTCCATATTAAAGTTGTTATGCTGTTGAAATTTTGGCAGAAATGGCATGCAGATTCCCTGCTTAGTCTTAACAAAATGAGATAAAAAGCAATGAGTGAAATGATTAGATTATAAAGTGAGTTGATCATTATACTATAACTGGTTTAAAGTAGGAAACCGTGAAAACGGATGAGATGGGGTACCTAACACCGTCCCCAACTCATAAATGAACAACTTACCTATGAATCTCTAGGAGTCGACTAGTTTAAGTATGAAATCAAATATTTGAAACCATTTTCAAAATTTAAACTTGTTTTATTTCCAAAACTAATGACCAATCACATCATTAAAAAGACTAGTGGTGACTCCAAAATATTATGGGATTTTCTTACTATAGTTAAGTCTCTTTTCAAAAGGGATTTACCTGTCGTGCAAAAATCAAGGCCCATAGATGTAACCATCTATTCCTAGTTAATGAAATATTCTTACTCTACAGAAACAAGAAGGATCCAACTCTCAAGACCATAGGTTACAAGATTGACCCATCCCCTAAGGGAGGATTTAAGCCCTCGAGGCCAGGTTACAAAACTAACCCCAGGTCACAAAATTGACCCCAGGTCACAAGATTAACCCATCCCTTGGGGGAAGATTTAGGTCCTCAAGCCCGGGTTACAAGATTGACCCATCCCATAGAGGAGAATTCAACCCCTTGAGTTCGAGTTACAAGACTAACCCAAGTCATAGTCTCCTACCTCTTGAGGGAGACTATGACTCCTTGGCCGGCTTCCTTGGTCTATCTGGCTTAGGCCAAGAACCTTTTTTCTAGCTTCATTGCTACATAACACAATAGACCCGACATTAGAAACTAGTTAAAAAAAGAGAAAAGAATGAAAGATAAAAAACAACAAGCAAGGCATACAAAGACTTCCTGGGTCGGGACTAAACCCAAACTTCAACAGGTTCCTAGGGGTAACGAGGTCCGTGTAGGCATGAAATGGGTAATTCACGACCCCTTGGATGTGATCTTCCTTGGGGGATAGGTCACTTATGTCCAAGACTAACATAAAGAACAAACACGATAAGGAAAAAAAGAGAGAAAAAAGTATAAAAAATGACTCACTTATAGAGCTGAGGGCCGATGACCAGCCCCTGTTAAACCTTACAAGGTGGACCTCCCTTAGGGGGTACTCTCAGTCTTCACTTGAGATGAAGAAATAATGACTCCTCCACCTACTGTTAGAGCTTGGGAGACTAGTCACCATGGTTGTTATAGGGTCCCAGCTAGCAAAATACAATTACACTGACTCTTGCTTCTTCGGGTAGTAGCAATGGAAGAACTCACTGAGGGTAAGGTGAACCTTCCCCTCAAACGTCACTTCTCATAGGATCATGCACCCTATGATTATCCTCCAAGCATTGCGCATAAGCTACCCTAGCGGCAACCTAAGATAGAGTAATTGTTTGCCTATAAAAAAAGGGACTGGGAAGCATAAGCCCGTTAAAAAGGCTTGCTCGTATAGCGCCACGCTATCGACAGATTCCTCAAAGGCTAAGATATTTCTAGGGGTGGAAAGAATGGCCCCTTCGGGGATAAAGAAGGTGGAAGGAACGATACCAAGTAAAGGTTTGCTGCCCTAACTCGGATGCATAGCTTGCAGCTGTAAAATCTTTCTTGGGAACAATCTCCCCCGCCGCTCTTTTGTCGTTGGGCGGAGCTGGCCTAGTGGCCTGCTCCATACGGTCTTATTGAACCTCCGATAGGTTGTTGGCACTGTCTACCATCTTGTCAAGAGTATCTTCAGACACCATTGACTAAACAAATAGAGATTTAAAACGAAAAGAACAAAGAAAAAGAAAACAATGGAGAAGGAGGAAGAAAGAAAGCTAGTTACCAAAGGGAGAAAAAAAGGGAAAATGAATAATGAAAATAAACAAAGCTATGAGAAATGGAACAAACTTAGGCAATAAAACTAAAATACCTGGAGATAAGACAAAATGAACCCAAAGATGATGGCCGAAACAATAAGAAACGAATGCCGGAAAGTAAAAAAGTCATTGAAAATCACCCGAAGGAGAAACGTAGAGAGTAGTGAGTAGTTTGAACAGATAAAGGAAACCAAACTTAGCTTTGAGAGAGGAATTAATAGGCCAAGCCCCAAATCTTTAACCCGACATGTGTCATCCATATAAGGGATAGTATGATTAACCTGGGAAACAAAGTGATGCATGAATCCTAAAATCAACGCAAGATTTAAATGTGATCGTCCGATGGCCTCGAGATTTGCACAAGGTGTGACGCATGATATGACCCATAACTGGCACAGTTACGTCCCCTCATCTATTGAAGTCCATTAAATGTAAAGCCATCATAGCACCTACCCTCGATTAACGTAACCTTGGTAACCAAAAAAGTGAATATCATGTGCTAAAATGGATGGTAACGACCACAAACGATTCACATTCCTGAGTCACGTAACCCTGGACTCAAGAATGAGGGGGTAGTTAATAT
Source organism: Platanus orientalis (assembly GCA_025762735.1). Lineage (NCBI taxonomy): Eukaryota > Viridiplantae > Streptophyta > Magnoliopsida > Proteales > Platanaceae > Platanus > Platanus orientalis. The sequence continues at coordinate 4,466 of JAOXJP010231670.1, read as the reverse complement.
GGAGAAATATTGAGACCCCTATAAACTGACCCCGATAATCTATAAAACCTTGGCCCTAAAGAAATTAACCCAAGGAGTAGTCCTCAATAAGGAAACCCACCGAGGTCTCATGACCGACGAAGCCCCATGATGGAAACCTGAAGAGTAGTGGGGCCATCAAAGGGAGGTCCTACCATTCTACAACTCTTCAACATCGAGATTTCTAAAAAATTACCGAGCCACCCATTCCTCCCTCAACACCTAACACCACGAAATCCTTGGGAGAACTATCAGGGCAACACTTCGAAATCTCTGGGATAACTTTTCGGGTGCGACCTGAATTATCTCGACACTAAACAAGAGAATTATGCCATTGACAACTGCGTGGTCTCTAAGAGTCCCTGCCAAGCAATAAAGGTGGAGACCATACTTTCCATGCTAGGAGATAAGAACAATCTAGAAGCCATCACCAAAAAGGAATATTCGCCACAATTGGCCTAACAAATCTAAAAAAGAGCCACCACGATTAACGTACTAAAAATGAAAAGAGCAAAGGGGATACGGTAAGGAATGTGGGAAGAGATAGGTACAATCTTGCCTGATATGCCATGGCTTGAGCCTATAAATAAGGGAACAACCAGCTCACTAGGCATGATATAACAAAAGCCCTAATTAGAGCTTTGCATTCAACCATCTCCTAAATTTGACTTGACCGTCGGAGAGCTAAAGGCCGGCACCCCACTGGTGTCTAGTCCTTTAGGGTGGGGTGTTAACCTTTAGCTCTCCGACGGTCAAGTCTGATTTAGGAGATGGTTGAATACGAACCTCTAATTAGGGTTTTTGTTTTTCCATACCTAGTGAGTTGGTTGTTCCCTTATTTTTAGGGTTGAGGTGTAGACCTTATGGAAATCGGTCGAGGTGTAGTCTTTTGGGGTGGGGTGACGGCTTCCAGCTCTCGCTATAAATAAAACCCCCATCGCATATGGAAAACCTTATGCTGAAGGTGTAATAACATAAAAACATTGAAGATACTCTCAACACTTGGCAGGAGCAAGAGATTGGAGCTAGCACACAATCAGACAAAAAGGAAAAGGGACTAATAGGCTCCTTGAGAAGAAAGGAGCTCTCGGGCCAAGGGGGAAACAATAGTAGTTGGGCTAGACCCCGAGTCAAACTACCCCAAATAGATTTCTTAATTAAACCCCCTCAATGCACTGGTAGAGTAAGAGTTCATGTACCTTAAAGAGGACCCAAGCATCAAGATGGCCCGAGAGGATCCAAGCCCCACCCGAAAAGAAAAATCGTGATAAGTATTACTGCTTTCATCAGGACCATGGCCACGATAGCAATGATTACTTTGACTTAAAGGAATAGATAGAAGCTCTCATCCAATAAGGACAACTACAGAGGATCATGAAGGGAGGGTCCCTGGCTAGACGAGAAGACATTTGTTGAGATCCCCCCACATAGGAGGAAAGAAAACTTGAAAGGCCAATAGGCAAAATCAGGGTGATCACCAGAGGACTTGCTGGGGGAGGAGAGTTTAGTTTGGCAAGGAAATCCCATGCGAGGAAGATATATGCCAAAAGAGACTGATGAATGATGGTTACAGAAAGGCTGACCAAACAACACAAGACGGAGCATCCCCCATCACCTTCTTTAAAGAAGATGCTTGAGGAGTGAGTCAGCTGCACGATGACACACTTGTGGTGACAATGGTCATCTTGAACTATAAAACCCATTACATCCTCATTGACAATAGGAGCTCGGTGGATATTTTTTATCCCCTAGCCTTTGACCAGATAGGTATTGGGAGAGACAAGCTCAATCTAGTCCAATTGCCAATGGTTGGCTTCATAGGCGATAAGCTACTCCCCCTCAGGACTATTGGCTTATCAGTAACTATCGGGATGGGTGACCAGTAGATCACTATGGTGGTTGATTGCCCATTAGCCTACAATGGCATTCTTGGAAGACCGACACTGAACCAGATGAAAATAGTTACCTTGACCTACCATCTTTTGATGTAATCTTGACTAAAGGAGAGATCGGGGAGGTCAGAGGGGACCAGGTGGTAGCCTAGGAATGTTATGTGGCCTCACTCAAAAGAAAGTTGGCCCCAAAAGAGACTATGTCAATGGATAGTTTGGAGGTTCAAGATGAAAGGACTCAGACAATAGTATAGTCACGAGGAGAACTTGAAGATGTCATCCTCGACATAACATATCTTGACCGAGTAACCCGAGTAGGGTCAAATATGCCAGAGGACTTCAAAAGGTGATTGTAGAGCTTCCTTATCGATAATCGAGATATGTTCACTTGGACACATGAGGACATGCCAGGGAGAGACCCCAGGTTGGCAATGCATCCACAATGTAAGCCCTACTACAAAACCTGTCAAACAGAAGAAAAGAAATTTTACCCCGAAAAGGAACTAGGCCATTGCAGAGGAAGTGGAAAGGCTACTCAAGGCTCGATTTATAAGTGAAGTCCACTACCCCTAGTAGTTGAAAAATGTGGTAATGGTGTGAAAGCACAACAGGAAGTGGAGGATGTGTGTTGACTTCACCAACCTTAATAAGGCATGCCCCAAAGATAGTTTTCCTCTCCCGAGGATCGACACCATAATGGATTCAATGTCTGGCCACCAGATTTTCTGTTTCATGGACACATTCTAAGGATACAATCAGATAAAGATGCATGAACCCAACCAAGAAAGAATAACCTTCATCACAGATCGGGGGCTTTACTGCTATAGGGTTATGCCTTTCGATTTGAAGAATGTGAGGGCAACCTATAGAGGCTTGTCAATGAGATGTTCAAGAATCAAATCGGGAGGAACATTGAGGTGTACATGGATGACATGTTGGTAAAGAGCCTCTTGGCTGAATAACATCTATCTAACCTAGGTGAGACATTCAAATTTTGAGAAGATAGAAAATGAAGCTCAACCCGGGAAAATGTGCCTTCAGGGGTGTCTATTGAAAAGTTTCTTGGGTTCATGGTCTCCCAACAAGGAATAAAGGCAAATTTATAGAAGGTTAAAGCCATAATTGAGATATAACCACCAAAGAACACCAAGGAAGTATAAGGAGTGGTAAGAACAGATTTATATCCTAGGCTATTGACAAATGCTTTCCCTTTTTTTGTTTACTAAAGAAGGCATTTAGTTAAGACAAGGCACTTGACAAAGCCTTCCAAGAGATTAAAGTCCACCTTAGTCACTTGCCGCTAATCAACTAGCTAAAGTAGGGTGAGGTACTTTATGTCTACCTATCGGTGTCAAGGAGAGCTATCAACTCAGTGCTGGTCAAGGAACAAGACAAGGTGTAAATGCCAGTACACTATATCACTCAGGCTTTAAAGGGAACTAAAGAGAGATACCCGAAGGTCAAGAAGATAACGTTCGCCTTGGTCATCACTGCCAGGTGATTGATGTCCTACTTCGAGGTAAACACCCTCTAAGTGCTCACCAATTAGCCACTTAGGGTTATATTGCACAAGCCTGAGACTTTTGGAAGACCAGTTAAGTGGTTAGTGGAGCTAAGCGATTTTGATATCGAATACCATCCCTGATGAGCTATCAAAGAATAAGCGGTTACAGACTTCATCATCAAGTACACCCATAAACCAGAAGACGAGGTCACGACGCAAGAAGATCAACCCACTAAGGTAGAAGCGGGCCCTACGACCTAGATGCTCTATGTTGATGACTCATCCACTAACAAGTCTACCGGGGGAGTAGTTGTCTTGGTCACACCGGAAGGAACCGAGCTTGAATATGTCATTAGGGTCAAGTTTAAGGCAACCAAAAATGAGGTGGAGTATGAAGCCTTACTTATGGGATTATGGTTTTTTCATGCCCTTGGAGCTAAACGGGTGAAAGTCAATAGCGATTCCTAGCTTATGGTAGGGAAGGTATAGGGATAATATGAGGTGAGGGATGAACGGATGAAGCAGTATCAGGCACTGGTAGCAAGAGAAAAATCTTGGTTCGAGCATTTCACCATATGACAAGTCCCATAGGATCAGCACAAGAAAGCCGACAAGTTGGCTAGACTTGCATCATCGACCATGGAAAGCCTCGACCCTAGAATCTTCATGGAGTATCTACCTAACCCAAGTACTAAGGCAGAAGTATAAAAGAAGGTCAATATGGCTGGCCCTGAGCCCGAATAGGCTAGATAAATCACAAAATATTTGAAGGATGGAGAATTTCTCAAGAACAAGGATAAAGCAAGGAGAATAAAAGTGAGGGCAAGTCAGTATCTCCTCCTCAAGGACACCCTCTATAAAAAAAGCTTCACCCTCTCTCTATTTAGGTGCTTTTTTGATTAGGAGGCTAACTATGTACTCTGAGTGATACACGAGGGGGTGTGTGGAAATCACTCAGGAGGCTAGGCATTAGCCAACAAGGTAATTAGGGCATGATGATATTGGCCCTCCATGTAGAAGGATGTAAGGCTTTTTGTCTAGAGGTGTGACCT
>JAOXJP010231669.1:0-10595 GCA_025762735.1 Platanus orientalis | reverse complement strand
TTATATATATATATATATATATATATATATATATATATATATATATATATATATATATATATGTACAACTAGCCAAAAGATTTGTGCGAAGCATGAGAGTTAATAGAAGAACAAAAATATAACTAAAAAAACAAACAAATAGGTGAAAAGATAGATAAAAATGGAAAAAATCATATAAATAGGATTTTTCAAAAAGCAAAGAGGAATTTACAGTAATAACAAGTGAAATTCAAATTGGTTTGGATCATGGATTGAATTTTCATATCTAACCGTATGAAATTTGACAGAATAAACATATCCCCTGTAAAGTGTATTATACAAAAGATTACAATTTATTTTTAACAAAGAATAAGCAACCATAACTGGATAATGACCAATTAAGCTCTTCCAAACAGAAAACTATTCATCATTCTCTTCTCTTGCAACAATCTTGTGATTCATCTTTCTAACAATCTTTTCATCTACCATATAAGACCATCTTCTCCACATCTTCAAACGCTCCATGTGTTCTTTTATCTTGTCTTCGTACTCGACATAAACAGGACAAACAGTCACGCCCAACTTAATACCTGTTGACTCAAAAGATAAATTGTACACACTTTAAAAATAATAAAAAATCTTACATGCATAAGTATAACTAGGAGATGTATTTATTTGGTAGAAAATAAATAAAGAAGAAAGAAAGAAAAAACTAATAGTTACTGATTAAAGGAGATTGAACAAGCTACTCACTAACGAGAGCACCCATAAACCAGCAACCACTTTAACAAACACAAACCATTATTTCTCTGTACCCACCCGAAAATCCATTGTATCACTTCTTCCATTAATACTTGGAAGACATTTTCCATCTCAATTGTTACCTACTCTGAAATTTCCAATCCAGACAATTTTACAATTCATCTTTAAAGTCACACAAACCATTCTTTTTTTGCACACACCCAAAAAAATGTCTCTCTAAAGTCAAACACATGAACACTCTTAACATGTAAATAACAGACCACTAAAAAAAAGATCAAGTTAAAAATAATAAGAGAATTAGTTTTTTGTTTACTAGTTGAGAAGCTTGAACACGTTTCTCCAAATAAACATTGAAGTAACAATGGGCATGGCCACTGAAGAAGCAACAATAATGAAGTTGAAATGATAGACTTCCAACATTACCCATAGATAAGTTCAACTTCTTTTTCCTATATAGAAAACTCTCTCGTAATACCTGTAATAAACCAATGCAAGGCTCAGAGAGAGAAAAGGAGGGGGGGGGGTTGTTGTTTTTGCCTGAAGCTTACCAGTGACCATTGTCAATAGTGATTCACTTGCATTGAGGTTGATTTCATGATCTTACACCCACAAAAAAAAAAAAAAAAATAGAAGGCCTATAAGTCTCATCAACATGGATTTATTTTTATGTGAAATTTTTTAATGATTGAAAAAGAGGAAGAGAGGAAATTTGAGGTTTGAGAAAATTTAGGTAACGTTAAAAAGTAAGATGGAAAGATTTTAGGGAGGAAGAGGAAGACAAACAAAGTATTTATATATAGCTATAAATGTTATGGAACCATTTTAAGTAATTTTAGTTTTAGACATTCTGATTGATAGAGCTATAAATGTTATGGAAACGGTTTAAGTAATTTTAGTTTTATACATTTTGATTGATAGAGATTTAAATGTGATTGAGTGGTTTTAATGGAGTTGTATCATTTGGTCCACAATGTTGGTGCTCCACTGGTACTCCAAGACACAAAGGAGGTGTGACCTATACATTTTTTGATATGAATCTGGTTTTAATGATTGAGAAAGAGGAAGAAAGAGATTTTAGGTAACGTAAAAAAGTAAGATGGAGGGATTTTAGGGAGAGAGAGGGGGAGGCAATGAAAGGAGAAGGTTGTGTAAGGATTGAATTGACAAGAAAGATGAAAAAAATAAGATTAGCTATATGTGTGAGGGTTGAGGTAATGATAATAGAGGTAAAATAGAAAGCAACCAGAGAGATGCTGAAGCAATGCAACAGAATTTGCATCCTATTCCAAGTCGATGATGATGATATAGACTGATAGACTTTCATACAAAGATTTAGAAAAGAGTTGCATAGAATATGAAGACTAAGTCAAGACCTATCAATAAACTAAAAAAAATGCTCTTTTATATCCCATAATAGAATACAAATGAGAACCTAGTTAATGCTTTATTGAAAATAGAATGTACCTAATCAAGAAAAAAAATAGAATGTAAGATATTCCTTGAATATCTAGAGTTGTTGAAGTTAAAGATTTGTGGTTCTTCATTCAATGACTATGCCTTTGTAGATGATTTGTTAAATCAGTCAAGTATATATTAGGCTGCATTGGAAAGTTGTATTTTGGAAGCACTTGAAGGAATGAATAATAATTATTGTCGAAGAGAAAATATTCTTGGAAGTTCCTTCTAGATAAATGACCTAGCAACAAGATCCCCTAGTTGTAAAAGCTTAATTAACTATATCCAACATCATAATATCACTTGGTGCAAGCAGTTTGTTTCTAGTTGTTTCATGTATCATCCAAGAAAGCAACAGTCCTTGATGCGTTACGCCTAAAAGAAAAGGAACTACACCATCCAAGGAAGGTGTTGTAATGTAGACCCACCCCACCCCACCACCCAAAAAATAAAATAATAATAATAATAATAATAATAATAATAATATTGACGCCTTTAACATTAACGCATCCACTCATAACGATCGAATTCTAAAATGTATATTAAATTTATACCCTCATTTTTTTTATGGTCATGGGTACTATAATTTCTGAGGGATTGGATTATATTGTCTCAATAAAACAAAATGTAACTTACTAACCAAAGTGTCATCCATATTGCAACAAAGTAGCAAACACTACATTCTATTAGAAGAAAGAACATAAGTGAACTGGCATGCATTCTAGGATGGGTAAGTGATCATTCTTTGCACCCCTATATATTTAGGTCTCAAAGTGAAATAATAAAAGTTTTACCAAATCTATGGACAGCCTTTGCCACTCCAAGGGATCTAAGTGGATACAACTCAACCGCTAAATCAGTTCCAAAGCTCCTAGCCATTCAGCCTTTAAGCAATGGGTTTTAGCAATAACATAGAAGTGTTTTTATCATAAATATTTCAAAATTATTATCACCAATTAAGATTAATCCACAAGAAATGTGGTAGCATTGACAAACGATGTAAGTAATATGTCTATTTGTTATTCCATCATAATTGGAATCAAATCTATGTCTGGTCCTACACTTATCATCCTATTTCTTGAGATAATTTAACTTTATGCAACTTGTAAGAAGCTAAAGAATCACCAATCAGCAGACAAAGCATATAATATTTGGGAGATAGCCTAGTATAAAAATACCGAGTCACGGACTCTAAATACTGCTATAACAGCAAGGGTATTGGCTGCCAATGATTATAGGGTTACTAAAAAAGGGATAAACCTACTCAATCATATCTAAACTATTCCAATGCCAACAAAAAATAATTTTAGGCAATATATACAAATGGAATAAACAATGACAATGGTACTCATAGAAATTAAAAAAAAAACAAAACACAACAATATATAAAAACGCTTAGAGAGAGAGAGAGAGAGGGAGGGATCATTCGTAGCACACTCATGTAAGAATTTCTTGTGTTTTGGCAACTCAGTAGAGAAAGAGGGGTTCATTTGGGTTTATATGTGAGAGAACGATTGGCAGGAGTTTTAAGAAGGAGATTAGCTATGCAAAGAGAGATATGTGCTCATGGGATGAGATGGAGAGAAGCAGAGGGGGTGGTTAGGTATGAGGGATGTTAAGTGATTTTAGGCATTGTTAAGTGATTTTAGGCATTGAAAATTTGTTTCTTGATTTGTTAGCTTTTCGGGATTTTATAGAAATAGGGAGATCTAAGGCATCTTCTCAAAACTAATGAGAAATGGATCAGCCTCGTCTAATGGCATCAATTTGTGATGTATGTTTGCTCCATGTCTTTTTTTGCAAAGTTTAACCCTATTCTGGAGAGAGATAGAAACATGAGGGTTAGGTGATGGGACAAGAAAGTAAAGAGGGGATAAGGAAAGGAAGAATAGGGCATTAGCTTTGATGGGTCTTAGGTTTTCTTGGAAATTGAAAGTATGGGAGAGGGTGCATGATTCATGGGTTTGAGGTTTGCACAAAAAGGAAAAGATTGAAGAAAGATGAGAAAAGAGGAGAGGATATGAGAGAGATGAGCGTGCGTAGGGTTCAAAGGGCTCAGAACTTTCACCAAAATTAAAGATAAGGAAGATGGACAACGAATGAGAAGGGGTCCACTTTTTATGTAAGGGAAATTTTTGGGAAGAGGAAACGAAGTCACAAGATTTTTAGGAATAGAATCAGGCAAGATATTAGTTTGCTCATGAGAGAGAGAGAGAGAGAGAGAGAGAGAGAGAGAGAGCATGACCTAGGCTTTCATTTTTTGTAGAATAAAAAAAGTGAGGGGAAATGAGAAAGAGGGGAGCTATTAGGTGGATGCTAGGATAGATGTGGAGGAAATAAAAGGGAAGAAGAAAAAAGAGGAGAAAATAAAAGAAAATAAAAATGAGAGGAATGAAAAGAAAAGAAGATAAAAATAAAATAGTAATATTAAATAATAATAGTAGTAAGGATGGAGATTTCAATGAGCCAATCTAGCTTGGAGCTTGGCTTGTCATGCTGACCTTGCAATTGAACTTATTTCACTAAGAGAGTTAGAGCAAAGTTGTATTGGGCTCAATTTATTAAAAGTTGAGCTTGTTAAGTGTCATATAGAATAAAATTTCTAACTCTACCCTCACAAATTTGCTCATCTCAATTAAACAAGAATGGATAAGCTTTCCATGGAATTGCTTATCTCCCTTGTTTTCAGACAACTCTTGTTGTGTGATGCTTTTCTCTATAGCTCTCTCTATGAGATTATGTTAAATATATCTCTTTCTATGAGATACTTATTTAAGATGGCTCTATCTATAAAATGCTTTGTTTAGATGGCTCTCTTGGTGAGATGATATCCTCTTTAGCTCTCTCGATACAATGCTTGGTCGAATGGTTGTCATTTATGAGATGCAAATATGTGGATAGCCAAGAAATTCATAGTAAAGAAGTTTTAGAAGTTTCACAACATGTTAAAGAAGATAATCTTCATCAACTTAGTAATTTAGGATAAATAGTGGTTTGTTGTACACAATTGACAAACCACTAATATAGAAGTCGTGTATTCTAAGTTAGCGTGTAGGAAGCTATGAAACCAACTACCAAAAGATGCCCCAAAATTTTTGGTGTGAGGTTGAAGATGAATGAGGTAGGTCTGATTCAGGGTGAGTCGTACTTGGCTACAGTTCATTGAGTTCAACTCAGTAGCAGAAGAGTACAGCCCGTGTGTTGTCTCAACGATCCTTTGGCAAGAAGACAATAATGTCACTTTTGGAAAGAAGAAACTTGTGATGCTTAGTTTTATGAAGGGCCTTACTTCTCCATTTAAAGCTTTAGATTGAACAACCAGCATTGAAGTTCATGATTTCATTCTCACTTAAGTCCGAGTAAATCAAAACTTTTAAAATCTAACATGTAGCTTAAATACCGCAAGTCTAATAGTCCATAGGCTAGCCTTTTCCCAATGAAAAAACTAAGATAGAGTGGGTAAAATTGTTGATTTAGAAAGGAGATAACTTCCCTTTTAGGATCACCTCAATCCAAATTTGTTGATTCCAAGAAGGCCATAAGATCATTTAAAGCGCAAGAAAGTTGGCAAACTACTAAAATGGTTATAAAAAAGTCGTTGATGGGATTGAGGATAGTAGATCTATTGAAGGCTCCTTCCTCTGGGTAAACTAGATCTTGGTTCATCTAAGTCGATCCAAGAAATTGTGAGCCTAAGTTGGATTCTCTCTTTGGAACTCAAATGTTTGCACATAAAATAGGTGAATATTGAAAAAATAATAATTTTTGAGAGTGATTAATGCATGGATGATGAGCTACAAATGGACATGAAGATTATAACAAGTGAGGAGATGACTGGTGAGACTCAAAAGTTGAAGGTGGAAGAATTTTCAAGAGACTCAACAAACAAGAGAGAGAGAAAAAAAAAATATACGAAATAAGGATTGACTCTCCAGCTAGAAAGAATGAATACTACCAAAAATCCTAAGGTGGAAATGGGGGTAACCGTGAACTTTAGTAAGCCTAGTTACTTGATCCAATTGCAAAGGTATGGAATCTTAAACTTAGAAAGAGAATCTTTATTAGTAAATTATCGGTGAATTCATCTCTCATCCTATTAAAGAAATTAATGAGATGTCATGGAAACCACAAAGTAAAAAAAGAATAAAAATAAAAATATATACTTTTAATTTGAAACCATGAAAAAAGGCTTCCAAGAAGAATAAATGTAGCCATAACGTTCAATGGAAAAAATATGGTATAAAGGTCACAAAAAAGTTAGAATAGATAACTCTAAAGTGCTTATCAATCTATATACTTCTACTTACTCATATTATATTATTTAGTTAAAACTCTTATGTATCATTAGTACCAAAAAAGCAATAGAGGTAGGGTGTACCAAAATAGCAACAAAGTGAGGATGTGGAAGAGGAGAAGTACTTGGATCCTTAGGAAGTAGGAGAATTTTAAGAATGAAGCAAACTTATGAAGGGCTCCAGTGTTTATCCTAGAACAACACATCGATTACAAATGAGAATCCTAGCTTAGACCTATCAAGAAATCATAAAATCCTTGACAACTAGAGCACCGAGAAGACTGATAGAGTCCAAAAACCCACAAATCGTGTTTATTTCGAAACCAAGTATGATGTGAGCACTTTTTAGGAAAAATTTAAAGCTAAAAAGAGTGAAACATGAAAGATGTTGATTCGGTTAGCTTAAGTGGAGGTCTCGCTCTTTTATGGATAAAGTAAAATGACATAAATATTTTGGAGACTAATAACGGATTCATCAGTGCCAACATTTTAGATGATATTACAACTGTCAATGAATCTCTTATTTTGTTTATGAGGAACCGGTTCATGATAAAAGACAAGAATTTTATGAATTGATTATTAAAAAAATTGCTTCTATATCGGAACCCCTTATTTGTATTGGAGATTGAAGCTATCTCTAGTACTGTGAGGATAAAATTGAAGGCATCAAGATTCCATCGGAAAGCTTGAGGAGAGCAAATCAAATTTTGGAAGTGTTAGGGATTACATAATCCACAATCTGGGATGCAATATTAATCAAACGACAAAGTAAACAAACAATAACACCACAAAAACAAACAATTTACATGAAAAACCTCAAATCAGGAAAAAAACCATAGAGTCATAGAAGTTTCACTATGTTGGAAGAAAATATGTGCAAAAATGCTTATAGCCCTAGTGGCGAAAAAATACATATAAATATCCTCAAGAAATTTAGGGTTAATCTACCACCATATAAAAATAAGATTTTGTCTTGAGTCATGGTTTGATCACCAGTTTCTCCTTGAATCATCAGTAACATCAGACTCCACAAAATAACAGGAAGAATGTCACCTCTTTGATCTTGGGCACCATGGTCCTCATTTCACTTGGGTAAATAGACAAAGTGGTTGTAATCATATCAAAGAGAGATTAAATCGTGGAGCTACTAATGGTGAATGGACTAATATTTTCCCTAAAGCTTATTTTGAAAATATTATTACCTAAGGTTTAGATAATCCGTGCCTTATGATGGACTCCTTACCTAATAACCATTTCCCCCCTAATCCTTTTTGTATGGGTTGGCACTAAGCCCTCGACTTGGGCTTATCATATGAAGGAAAAGCTTAGGCTTGACTTGGGCTTGTAAAAGTAGAGTTGGCTCGCCAGCCACAAAAAAAATAAAAGAACAGGCCCAACACACACACACACACACACACACACATATATATATATATATTACCAAACCTAGATTTTAGCGAGTTGGGCTTAGTGAAGCTTGGCTTAGGCTCGCCTAGAAAACAAGCTTAAATCTAGGCTCAGGCTTAGCTCAATAAGCTTAAAATGAGGCTCAAGCTTGACTCATGATGAGCTCGGCCGAGCTAGCTTGAGTCATTGCTAGCCCTACCTTTTAGGTTCGAATGGGCTTGGACATCCCACTGTGATTGTAAAGACTAAATCGAAAGAGGATAGAATGAGTCTGTTAAGAATCCAAACCTTGTTGAAATGAGGATAAAGTTAGAGCCTCTCATTTATATCCTAAAAAGTGAAATAAAGAGGTTTTTGAAATTTTTTAAGCTAGGATTGAGGAGTGTAGAAAGAACCTTTTAAGTTTATATAGGAAGGAGCTCTCAAATGATAATCTGAATCAAATAACAAAGATTGAGGATAATTTGGATGATTGGTTGAGAAAGGAAGAAGTCCTTTGGGCTCAAAAGTCTAGGGTTAATTGGCTGAAATGGGGTTATCAAAACTCAAAATTCTTCCATATTTCCACCTTAACAAGAAGAGCTATAAGTAAAATTCACTCCATCAAAGATGACAATGGTAGTTGGGTTGTTGGTCAGGAGAAGATTAGTGAAATTTGCAACAAAATTTTCTCCAATATTTTTCAAACAAGCTCCCTGTCCTAATATGATATTGAAAAAATTACTAGCAAATGCATGTTATCTATGTCCTACAAGATTTTGGTCAATGGTTTTCTTGGAAATTTCTTTATCCCTACTAGAAGTCTTAGACAAAGAGACCCATTATCTCCTCTCCTTTTCTTTCTTTGTGTTGAAGGCCTCTTTGCTTATATAATATTGAAAGAAAAGGAAAATAAAATAGTAGGTATAAAAATCAAAGATTCTTTTCCAAATATCTCACACCTTCTCTTTGCTAATGACTGTTACATTGTCTCTTCTTCTAATAGGAAAGAGTTGGATGAAATCCAAGATAGTCTTGTTAGCTTTTGCAAAGCTTTTGGTCAGGTCATGACTCAAGACAAGTTTGAGTTAATATTCATCAACAATTCCTCTAGAAGTTTTAAAAGGATAATCCAAAGTTCCCTTGGCATTAAACAAGCCTCTCATGTTGGAAATCATTTGGGCCCACTCTCTTCTATTAGAAAGGATAAAATTTTATTTTTTTCCTATATAGAAGATAGAGAGAGAGATTGAAAATCCAAGGGTGGAAAGGTAAACTCCTATCCAAAATTAGAAAGGACATATTACTCAAAGCTGTTATAACTATAATTCAATTAACAAGCTCGAAGGAAATTTTGGCGGGGTAGTGGGTATAAAGATAGGAAAATCAATGGGATCAGTTGGGACAACCTCCATAATAGTAAGAGAGAAGGGAGACTCGGCTTTTGTGACTTACACAAATTTAATATGGTCCTCCTTGTCAAATAAGCATGGAGAATGGTGCAAAAATTTGAATCTCTATGGGTCAAGCTTCTCAAATCTCTTTACTAGCCTAAAGCATCCTTCCTGGATTCAAAGTTTAACCCCAATAGTTCTTGAGCTTGAAGAGATGTTTTAGGGGGGAAAGAGCTATTGAAGAAAAGGGCTTGTTTGGAATATTGGAGATGGTAATAAGATCAATATCTGGAGGGACCTGTCGATTCCCTCAGCTTCTAATATCTAATCTCTAATGTTTCGAGTAGTAATTCTCCTATTCAAAGTGTTGTTCAATTGATTGATCCTTTCACTAAGCTTTGGAATCTAAATAGCATTAGAAATTCTATTGCAGAGGAGGATATTAGAAGAATTCAAAGATTCCAAATTCTCCTAACCCCCTAACCATTATACTCTTATCTAGCTTCATGAGAAGAAATGTACTTTTTTTTGTTGCTCAATCAGCCTATATGCTTGCTTCTACCCTTTCCAATACTACTCAAAATCATTCTCAAGTCCTTTGGTCGAAATTATATGGGCTTAAAGTTCCCCCAAAAGTCAAACATTTCTTATGGTGGACTTGTAAGGCCTTGCCTATGAGAGAGAACTTCATCAAGATGAAAATTTTAGTAGATGCCTTATGCTCTTTGTGTGAAGAGGAAAGCGAATCTACTATGCACTGCCTTGTCAAATGTAAGAATATTGCTCTAATTTGGTATGCTCTTTCTTTGAGAACTATTAATGAAAACATTGTCTGTTGCTGAATGGATTAAGCATTGGTATAATATTAGCTTTATTTCAGACCATGATTGCACATAAATCTTATGTATTACTACTATGTTTGGATGGAACATTTGGAAAAAGAGTAACTCTACCAATTTTTTTATAACACCCAATTTAATTTTATTAATGACATTTCTGTTGCTTTCAGGATGCTAAAGAAAGTTAGTGGTACTCAGAAAGATTTATTTATTTTAGAAGATCTTAATGTTTTTGATGGTTGGAGACTAGGGGTGGGCCCATCCCTCAAATTGGCCCGAAAAAGCCCGGCCCGAGCTAAGCCCGTCAAGGGCCCAAACCTGGCCCGAGGCCCGAACTTTTACATACATAAGATATATGTATTATATATAAGATACTAATTATTTTAAAATTATCAATAGTATATAGCTGAGTTGATAAAAAATGTTTTTTACAATAAGTATTGGGTTAAGTCCTAGTGAAATCAATGATTTTTTAAAATAAACAAC